>JAWQFJ010024957.1:22500-38702 GCA_034096865.1 Theodoxus fluviatilis
AAGGTCCCACGGTGAAGAGATCAAAAGTACATGTCGTATTTCCTGTCCATAGAGAGATAGTTTGTTTCATTATTCACCTATAATGATATATTTCTTATTCTAAAAATTGAATGCAATTATCTCTCTGATGTTGCATTTAACTTTCTCCAAAGTGTATGTATTGATTTTCCTCCCTAGTGAATCACACGCAATCTGTCACATCCTTGCTTCTCTCTCACTCACTCGCTCTCTCTGTCTGTCTCTCTCTCTCTCTCTCTCTCTCTCTCTCTCTCTCTCTCTCTCTCTGTCTCTGTCTGTGTCTCTCTCTGTCTGTCTCTCTCTCTCTCTCTCTCTCTCTCTCTCTCTCTCTCTCTCTCTCTCTCTCCTTCCCTCCCTCTCTGCCTACCTGCATGTCTGTCTGCCTGTCTGCCTCTCTGTTTGCCTGCCTGCCTGCCTGCCTGCTGCCTGCCTGCCTGCCTATCTGCCTGCCTGCCGACCTGTCTGTTTGTCTTTGTGTGTCTCCCTCCCTTCTTCCTTCTCTCTCTGTCTCTTTCGCTCACTTTCTCTCTCTCTCTCTCTCTCTCTCTCTCTCTCTCTCTCTCTCTCTCTCTCTCTCTCCTAAAGGTAACAATCCCAGTTTGTTGAGGTGAAAAACCATTGAGTGGGTATGTCCTTTCTCCAGTACAGAATGAACCACGCCGTAGCTTCGTGGCTCTAGAGCCTTGCCATCACATTCACAGAGCGACTTGCTCAGAGACATGGATGCCGCAAGGGATCGATAATGGAGTTTTTAACAATAATTTACCGTAATCCTCTTTGTAGGAGTTGCGTTGCACGAACTGTCAGGCAGCAGCGTGGAAACGTGTGTCAGAAAGACTTCCGCTGCAAGGTCACAAACAACAGTTCTTTTCCTGACATCAGCGTCAATGTCATGCTTTCTATTCATTTTGATAAGAGGAGAGAGGAGGCAGTATTTATTGCAGTGGCTGAAGAAAGGCATGCACGTATTCTGTAACATTTGCTTTTTTGTGATGCTGTTGTGAAGGGCAGGTGTCCTAACAATAAACCGCTTGTTTGTTTGTTCGTTCTATTAATTATGTTTTCAATCTGTGCATACTTTTTCACAAACGGTTCATTTTTGGCAGTTGCTTGTTCCTCGCAGCGTGTGCAAAAGCAACCAGCATCTCTGTTTGTGAATTCATTCAAGCAAATTGGCAAACAGCACAGGCGCATCCGCTACAACATCTCAAGGAGAGTGCAGTGAATAACTGTGAAAATTTCAATAGGAGAATTATTTACTAGATTAGAGTGTTAAAAATAGAAACTTCATTCGTGTTGAGCTTCGTATCAAACGATGTTAGTGTTTCCATTTGTTCCAGTACAACAAAACAAAGTAAGTTTCGTTTCAGTGCAACACTCGGTCAGGTCCGCCCCACACTCCTCCACAGCAGCTGGAAACCTGACTGCTGGCATCTCAGGGCGCAGAACACCGGCTCAGCCATCGGCGGCTCCGTGCAGCCAACGAGACTAAAGGCGGAATGAGGTTAACATGACCATATATTTACGCAAGAGATCTCTTGCGGCTCGAAGTCCTGTTTTTCAGCTGGACATCCTTGTTACCGGACTTTCAAATCCATCCTTGCTGCCGGACTTTCAAATCCATCCTTGCTGCCGGACCATCCAATCCATCTTTGCTACAGGACTATCCAATCCATTCTTGCTGCCAGATTTTTAAATCCATCTTTGCTGTCGGACTTTCAAATTCATTCTTGCTGCCGGACTTTCAAATCCATCCTTGCTGCCGGACTATCCAATCCATTCTTGCTGCCAGATTTTTAAATCCATCTTTGCTGTCGGACTTTCAAATCCATTCTTGCTGCCGGACTTTCAAATCCATCCTTGCTGCCGGACCATCCAATCCATTTTTGCTACAGGACTATCCAATCCATTCTTGCTGCCAGATTTTTAAATCCATCCTTGCTGCCGGACTTTCAAATCCATTCTTGCTGCCGGACATTGAAATCCATCCTTGCTGCCGGACTTTCAAATCCATCCTTGCTGCCGGACATTGAAATCCATCCTTGCTGCCGAACATTGAAATCCATTCTTGCTGCCGGACATTGAAATCCATCCTTGCTGCCGGACATTGAAATCCATCCTTGCTGCCGGACTTTCAAATCCATCCTTGCTGCCGGACTTTCAAATCCATCCTTGCTGCCGGACTTTCAAATCCATCCTTGCTGCCGGACTTTCAAATCCATCCTTGCTGCCGGACTTTCAAATCCATCTTTGCTGCCGGACTTTCAAATCCATCCTTGCTGCCGGACATTGAAATCCATCCTTGCTGCCGGACTTTCAAATCCATCCTTGCTGCCGAACATTGAAATCCATCCTTGCTGCCGTACTTTGAAATCCATCCTTGCTGCCGGACTTTCAAATCCATCCTTGCTGCCGGACTTTCAAATCCATCTTTGCTGCCGGACTTTCAAATCCATCCTTGCTGCCGGACTTTGAAATCCATCCTTGCTGCCGAGCCATTCAATCCATCTTTGCTACAGGACTATCCAATCCATTCTTGCTGCCAGATTTTTAAATCTATCTATATTTTCAGCCGGACATCCTTGTTACCGGACTTTCAAATCCATCCTTGCTGCCGGACTTTCAAATCCATCCTTGCTGCCGGACTTTCAAATCCGTCCTTGCTACAGGACTTTCACATTTTCCTCCCGGAGCTCAACGTAGATTACCCTCAAGCTGCTCATTTCGTCACCGGCGACCATCGTCAGTAGAGGTAGTGTGGGTTGCTCGTTACTGGATGTGACGAGCCCGAACATGCGCAGGTTTGGCCGCCCTGAGACTTTGAAAACAGTGAAACCATCAGGGACAGCCAAGAATGATAAGATTAACTCTGACGGCAAGTGAGCAAACGTGCCTCGGCTGCTCTGTTTTCTTTATCGACAGACGAATACAGTCATTTCAGATCCCCATGTTTGCTGAAGCGATTTGATCTAGGTTTTGACACATCCCGGAATATTTCTGAGTTATTCATCAAAGAATACATATCTGATATGTTTATACTTTGCTGTGTTGACACCCCAGGCAAGGTGTATCATGTAAATATGTTTATACTTTGCTGTGTTGACACTCCCAGGCAAGGTGTATCATGTAAATATGTTTATACTTTGCTGTGTTGACAACCCCAGGCAAGGTGTATCATGTAAATATGTTTAAACTTTGCTGTGTTGACACTCCCAGGCAAGGTGTATCATGTAAATATGTTTAAACTTTGCTGTGTTGACACTCCCAGGCAAGGTGTATCATGTAAATATGTTTATACTTTGCTGTGTTGACACTCCCAGGCAAGGTGTATCATGTAAATATGTTTAAACTTTGCTGTGTTGACACTCCCAGGCAAGGTGTATCATGTAAATATGTTTAAACTTTGCTGTGTTGACACTCCCAGGCAAGGTGTATCATGTAAATATGTTTAAACTTTGCTGTGTTGACACTCCCAGGCAAGGTGTATCATGTAAATATGTTTATACTTTGCTGTGTTGACACTCCCAGGCAAGGTGTATCATGTAAATATGTTTAAACTTTGCTGTGTTGACAACCCCAGGCAAGGTGTATCATGTAAATATGTTTATACTTTGCTGTGTTGACACTCCCAGGCAAGGTGTATCATGTAAATATGTTTAAACTTTGCTGTGTTGACACTCCCAGGCAAGGTGTATCATGTAAATATGTTTATACTTTGCTGTGTTGACACTCCCAGGCAAGGTGTATCATGTAAATATGTTTAAACTTTGCTGTGTTGACACTCCCAGGCAAGGTGTATCATGTAAATATGTTTAAACTTTGCTGTGTTGACACTCCCAGGCAAGGTGTATCATGTAAATATGTTTAAACTTTGCTGTGTTGACACTCCCAGGCAAGGTGTATCATGTAAATATGTTTATACTTTGCTGTGTTGACACTCCCAGGCAAGGTGTATCATGTAAATATGTTTAAACTTTGCTGTGTTGACAACCCCAGGCAAGGTGTATCATGTAAATATGTTTATACTTTGCTGTGTTGACACTCCCAGGCAAGGTGTATCATGTAAATGTGTTTTAACTTTGCTGTGTTGACACTCCCAGGCAAGGTGTATCATGTAAATGTGTTTTAACTTTGCTGTGTTGACACTCCCAGGCAAGGTGTATCATGTAAATATGTTTTAACTTTGCTGTGTTGACACTCCCAGGCAAGGTGTATCATGTAAATGTGTTTATACTTTGCTGTGTTGACACTCCCAGGCAAGGTGTATCATGTAAATGTGTTTTAACTTTGCTGTGTTGACACTCCCAGGCAAGGTGTATCATGTAAATGTGTTTTAACTTTGCTGTGTTGACACTCCCAGGCAAGGTGTATCATGTAAATGTGTTTTAACTTTGCTGTGTTGACACTCCCAGGCAAGGTGTATCATGTAAATGTGTTTTAACTTTGCTGTGTTGACACTCCCAGGCAAGGTGTATCATGTAAATGTGTTTATACTTTGCTGTGTTGACACTCCCAGGCAAGGTGTATCATGTAAATGTGTTTTAACTTTGCTGTGTTGACACTCCCAGGCAAGGTGTATCATGTAAATATGTTTAAATTTTGCTGTGTTGACACTCCCAGGCAAGGTGTATCATGTAAATGTGTTTAAACTTTGCTGTGTTGACACTCCCAGGCAAGGTGTATCATGTAAATGTGTTTTAACTTTGCTGTGTTGACACTCCCAGGCAAGGTGTATCATGTAAATATGTTTATACTTTGCTGTGTTGACACTCCCAGGCAAGGTGTATCATGTAAATGTGTTTTAACTTTGCTGTGTTGACACTCCCAGGCAAGGTGTATCATGTAAATGTGTTTTAACTTTGCTGTGTTGACACTCCCAGGCAAGGTGTATCATGTAAATGTGTTTATACTTTGCTGTGTTGACACTCCCAGGCAAGGTGTATCATGTAAATGTGTTTTAACTTTGCTGTGTTGACACTCCCAGGCAAGGTGTATCATGTAAATGTGTTTTAACTTTGCTGTGTTGACACTCCCAGGCAAGGTGTATCATGTAAATATGTTTATACTTTGCTGTGTTGACACTCCCAGGCAAGGTGTATCATGTAAATATGTTTATACTTTGCTGTGTTGACACTCCCAGGCAAGGTGTATCATGTAAATGTGTTTTAACTTTGCTGTGTTGACACTCCCAGGCAAGGTGTATCATGTAAATGTGTTTTAACTTTGCTGTGTTGACACTCCCAGGCAAGGTGTATCATGTAAATGTGTTTTAACTTTGCTGTGTTGACACTCCCAGGCAAGGTGTATCATGTAAATGTGTTTATACTTTGCTGTGTTGACACTCCCAGGCAAGGTGTATCATGTAAATGTGTTTTAACTTTGCTGTGTTGACACTCCCAGGCAAGGTGTATCATGTAAATGTGTTTTAACTTTGCTGTGTTGACACTCCCAGGCAAGGTGTATCATGTAAATGTGTTTATACTTTGCTGTGTTGACACTCCCAGGCAAGGTGTATCATGTAAATGTGTTTATACTTTGCTGTGTTGACACTCCCAGGCAAGGTGTATCATGTAAATGTGTTTTAACTTTGCTGTGTTGACACTCCCAGGCAAGGTGTATCATGTAAATGTGTTTATACTTTGCTGTGTTGACACTCCCAGGCAAGGTGTATCATGTAAATGTGTTTATACTTTGCTGTGTTGACACTCCCAGGCAAGGTGTATCATGTAAATATGTTTAAACTTTGCTGTGTTGACACTCCCAGGCAAGGTGTATCATGTAAATGTGTTTATACTTTGCTGTGTTGACACTCCCAGGCAAGGTGTATCATGTAAATGTGTTTTAACTTTGCTGTGTTGACACTCCCAGGCAAGGTGTATCATGTAAATGTGTTTTAACTTTGCTGTGTTGACACTCCCAGGCAAGGTGTATCATGTAAATGTGTTTAAACTTTGCTGTGTTGACACTCCCAGGCAAGGTGTATCATGTAAATGTGTTTAAAATTTGCTGTGTTGACACTCCCAGGCAAGGTGTATCATGTAAATATGTTTATACTTTGCTGTGTTGACAACCCCAGGCAAGGTGTATCATGTAAATATGTTTAAACTTTGCTGTGTTGACACTCCCAGGCAAGGTGTATCATGTAAATATGTTTATACTTTGCTGTGTTGACACCCCAGGCAAGGTGTATCATGTAAATATGTTTAAACTTTGCTGTGTTGACACTCCCAGGCAAGGTGTATCATGTAAATATGTTTATACTTTGCTGTGTTGACAACCCCAGGCAAGGTGTATCATGTAAATATGTTTAAACTTTGCTGTGTTGACACTCCCAGGCAAGGTGTATCATGTAAATGTGTTTTAACTTTGCTGTGTTGACACTCCCAGGCAAGGTGTATCATGTAAATGTGTTTATACTTTGCTGTGTTGACACTCCCAGGCAAGGTGTATCATGTAAATATGTTTAAACTTTGCTGTGTTGACACTCCCAGGCAAGGTGTATCATGTAAATATGTTTAAACTTTGCTGTGTTGACACTCCCAGGCAAGGTGTATCATGTAAATATGTTTAAACTTTGCTGTGTTGACAACCCCAGGCAAGGTGTATCATGTAAATATGTTTATACTTTGCTGTGTTGACACTCCCAGGCAAGGTGTATCATGTAAATGTGTTTAAACTTTGCTGTGTTGACACTCCCAGGCAAGGTGTATCATGTAAATATGTTTTAACTTTGCTGTGTTGACACTCCCAGGCAAGGTGTATCATGTAAATATGTTTAAACTTTGCTGTGTTGACACTCCCAGGCAAGGTGTATCATGTAAATATGTTTAAACTTTGCTGTGTTGACACTCCCAGGCAAGGTGTATCATGTAAATATGTTTAAACTTTGCTGTGTTGACAACCCCAGGCAAGGTGTATCATGTAAATATGTTTATACTTTGCTGTGTTGACACTCCCAGGCAAGGTGTATCATGTAAATATGTTTAAACTTTGCTGTGTTGACAACCCCAGGCAAGGTGTATCATGTAAATATGTTTATACTTTGCTGTGTTGACACTCCCAGGCAAGGTGTATCATGTAAATATGTTTATACTTTGCTGTGTTGACACTCCCAGGCAAGGTGTATCATGTAAATGTGTTTATACTTTGCTGTGTTGACACTCCCAGGCAAGGTGTATCATGTAAATGTGTTTATACTTTGCTGTGTTGACAACCCCAGGCAAGGTGTATCATGTAAATATGTTTTAACTTTGCTGTGTTGACAACCCCAGGCAAGGTGTATCATGTAAATGTGTTTATACTTTGCTGTGTTTACACTCCCAGGCAAGGTGTATCATGTAAATATGTTTAAACTTTGCTGTGTTGACAACCCCAGGCAAGGTGTATCATGTAAATATGTTTATACTTTGCTGTGTTGACACTCCCAGGCAAGGTGTATCATGTAAATATGTTTATACTTTGCTGTGTTGACACTCACAGGCAAGGTGTATCATGTAAATGTGTTTATACTTTGCTGTGTTGACACTCCCAGGCAAGGTGTATCATGTAAATGTGTTTATACTTTGCTGTGTTGACAACCCCAGGCAAGGTGTATCATGTAAATATGTTTTAACTTTGCTGTGTTGACACTCCCAGGCAAGGTGTATCATGTAAATATGTTTATACTTTGCTGTGTTGACACTCCCAGGCAAGGTGTATCATGTAAATGTGTTTATACTTTGCTGTGTTGACACTCCCAGGCAAGGTGTATCATGTAAATGTGTTTATACTTTGCTGTGTTGACAACCCCAGGCAAGGTGTATCATGTAAATGTGTTTATACTTTGCTGTGTTGACAACCCCAGGCAAGGTGTATCATGTAAATGTGTTTAAACTTTGCTGTGTTGACACTCCCAGGCAAGGTGTATCATGTAAATATGTTTTAACTTTGCTGTGTTGACACTCCCAGGCAAGGTGTATCATGTAAATGTGTTTAAACTTTGCTGTGTTGACACTCCCAGGCAAGGTGTATCATGTAAATATGTTTTAACTTTGCTGTGTTGACACTCCCAGGCAAGGTGTATCATGTAAATGTGTTTATACTTTGCTGTGTTGACACTCCCAGGCAAGGTGTATCATGTAAATGTGTTTATACTTTGCTGTGTTGACACTCCCAGGCAAGGTGTATCATGTAAATGTGTTTATACTTTGCTGTGTTGACACTCCCAGGCAAGGTGTATCATGTAAATGTGTTTATACTTTGCTGTGTTGACACTCCCAGGCAAGGTGTATCATGTAAATGTGTTTATACTTTGCTGTGTTGACACTCCCAGGCAATGTGTATCATGTAAATGTGTTTATACTTTGCTGTGTTGACACTCCCAGGCAAGGTGTATCATGTAAATGTGTTTATACTTTGCTGTGTTGACAACCCCAGGCAAGGTGTATCATGTAAATATGTTTAAACTTTGCTGTGTTGACACTCCCAGGCAAGGTGTATCATGTAAATATGTTTAAACTTTGCTGTGTTGACACTCCCAGGCAAGGTGTATCATGTAAATGTGTTTTAACGCCGCGAAGCAAAGAATCCACAGACTATGGTTCTCAGAGTCGGATGGGACACTGCAGATGTTACCTCCGTCTCGAACAAGCATCTTCAAGACAGTTGGGCACGAATACATCCACTTAGTTTCTTCAGGCTCTGTTCTCGATGTCTCTGTCCCTGCCTGGCTTCCTCTCCAGCTCTGTACGGCGTCCTGGAGGAAAGTTACGCCCCGTGGATGCCTGGCTCCCGGCAACCAAGGTCAGGACGAGGGACCGCGAGCCCTGCACAGTCACGAAGATTCGTCATAAACTCTCCAATCAATGTCCAGAGGAGTTGGGCGAGAATGAGTTAAGTCTTTACGACTGCGAGCCATGTCGGAAATCAAGCTTGGAGACGGCCCCCCACGCCGCCCTCCCCCAGCGAGAATCCTGATGGAAGACGGCAGCGCTGGAGAGCGTCATGAATTCCAAATGGCCACAATGAAAAGTCCCTCTCTCTGATGAAGGAGACCGATTGCGGCAAACGAGCTCCTGGTTGCATTCCAGGTTTTACGCGCAATGTGCGTGAGAAGTTTGCATTCAGAGCGGCTGATCTCGAATGGTAGAGTTGCCCCCCCAACAAAAAAAGAAGAAAAGGAAAGAAAAAAAAAAGCCCAGAAGGCCTGAGTCAAACAAAGTGGATTGCCCAAGTGAGCAGATACGCACCAGTGGTGTAGTGGCGGATTGTGGAGATAGGCGAGTGAATGGGCAGAAACTGGAAGTGAGAAAATGGCTTGCATGACAGATTTGGCTGAAATCTCTCTCTCTCTCTCTCTCTCTCTCTCTCTCTCTCTCTCTCTCTCTCTCTCTTCGGTGGCCTACACATTAAACATGTTCAATTCAGTTCAGTTCTCTCTCTCTCTCTCTCTCTCTCTCTCTCTCTCTCTCTCTCTCAAATCGGTATGTGTTTATGTTGACAACAGTATATTACATCTGTACTCTTGTGACGGGCCGCTGGCCTATGCAAATAAAGTCTAAAATCTAAAGTCACTCTCACTCTCTCTCTCTCCTTCCCTCACGCATCGCTTATGCTATCATTATTTAATACATTTTTAAAAAACCTATTGTTAACTTGTTTGTTTTTTTAAACTCGTGTATGGGCTGAAGACCTGACAAATTAACGTTCAAGTTTGAAATGTCATTTTTCAAAATCTTTTGTTCTCGCTCTTTCGCTCACTCAAGTGCTCGGTAGCTCTTGGTCTCTGCTTTGAATAGTCGTACTTGCCTATTTAGAAGAATTATTGGTTTTGATGTTATCCTTCACCTCTCTCTCTCTCTCTCTCTCTCTCTCTCTCTCTCTGTCTCTCTCTCTCTCTCTCTGTCTGTCTCTGTCTGTCTGTCTGTCTGTCTGTCTCTCTCTCTGTCTGTCTGTCTGTCTCTCTCTCTCTGTCTCTCTCTCTGTCTCTCTCTCTCTCTGTCTCTCTCTCTGTCTCTCTCTCTGTCTGTCTGTCTCTCTCTCTCTCTCTCTCTCTCTCTCTCTTCTCCAGTCCCTCTCCTCCTCATTCTATTGGTCGATCGAGTCTCTTTAAAGAAGCGTTACGTTTGCTTGTTCGCCTCTCTCTTGTTCTCTCCAACACTGCCGATGCTTCACAAGTGACAGAAGTGTTTAAGGGAGGAAAATCAATAAAGACGCGCTTGAAATTCAGCGCTGGCCTCCAAAAAAGCTACGATGTATTGCTCTGCAGATAAACGGCGAAGACCAATCTGCAAATCAGTATCTATCGGTAAATTATCAAACTTTGGAATTAAAACATAATAATTTATTCGTCTTCTATAGATCGTCCGCGGCAAAAATTGATCGCGCGGCTTCATCTGATTGGCGACCCTTCCGAGGAATCGGAATTGCTTCATCAGGGTCATGCAATACATACGGCCGTCTGTTTTAGCGCACGATTTCTTTACTTGGAAACAAAAATGAAAAATTTCCTGTGGAGGAATAATGCTCAGAACTTTTTGCTTTGAAGGAAATAAATCACGCTGTCAGTGTGGATTTTGCGCACAGAACTCACCTTTCATTTGCAACAAGCTTTCTTTGCACATCGAAAGAGGCTGTGTTGTTACTGATGGGTGGATGGGTGGACGGACGGACGGACGGACGGACGGATGGGATGGGATGGGATGGGATGGGATGGGATGGGATGGGATGGGATGGGATGGGATGGGATGGGATGGGATGGGATGGGATGGGATGGGATGGGATGGGATGGGATGGGATGGGATGGGATGGGATGGGATGGGATGGGATGGGATGGATGGGATGGAGGGATGGGATGGATGGGATGGAGGGATGGGATGGAATGCACGAAATCATGTAACGAAAGGCATAATTCTAGGCAGTTTTCTTCGTAGATGAATTTCATATATACAATTCTTTTATATCTCTCAGCTCCGAGAATTCAACCAAAAATATTACTTTTTCTTTCGACCCGATTTTTGAATGTTTCGGAAAATGCCTTTCATGACTTTTAAATCTCTATTCATTTCGGAAGAGCACGGAATCAGATCGCTTCCAATATGTCTTGCGGAGACATAAACCGGTTCTGCTGTGGAGGAAAACAAATCCAGAAAGCATGAAACCGGGGCCATTTTCCCAAGGTTTTCCGGTGCAATGCATGGGCAGAGTCCAGTCATTGCAGGCCACTTGAGCACTCGACTGCCGTGGCGCCATAGCTGGGCGTCTGCTGTGCAACACCGGGGCAGAGATTTAAGCAGCCCAGCGCTTCGACACACCTGCGTCTCGCCATCGAGTGTCGTAGCAGCTGCGTCCTTCCTGCAGCTGGAATGGACTTTGCACATGTCGTGTCAAGATGTTCCATGTGCATTTACGCTCGTGCGTTTGTCCACTTGTTTTCCAACACGCATAGATCTGTCTTAGCAAGGATGACTGGTGCTTGTTAATCATCTCCTACTTGCAGTACTGAAGTTTTGAGACTATACGTCTATATAAGCAGTATGTGGATTTTGTTTTTCTGTTTTGAATACCTGGTTGTCTTCCGGCATGTCTTATTTATTCTCGTTCATGTTTGCGACTCAATGTGTGTGCCTCTGTGTCTCCGTTTGTATGTGTGTATATCTGTAGGTTTGCCTGTGTTTGTGTGTGTGTGTGTGTGTGTGTGTGTTTGTGTGTGAGAGCGTGCGCGTGTGTGTAATTGTGTATTTGTGTGTACGTGTGTGTGTGTGTATATGTTAGTGTGTGTGTGTGTGCATATGTGTGTGTATCTTTCTGTCTCTCATACGCGTGCGCGCACACACACATACACAAACTCATGGACAGTACGCGTACTCGCTGGGGCCAACACAAACCCGCTGATCTACAAGCATCGTGCTAAACGAATATCAAAAGATCAGTTACAAGCAAAGAACAGGAATAGGGGTGAAGCAGCGCCGTACACATGACCTCATGATGGTCCATTTGACCGCCAGCGTCCTTTCAGAGCAATTCTGCATGGTCTACATTGCAGTATTCGAAAGTTACGCTATCGATCCAATGGCCACGGGTCGATTTCGAACCCCTTTCCCACAACTGGTTGCACAAGGGCCACCACCAGACAGTTGCCTCAGAGTATTCATCTGACTGACGTCCTCCTCACGAAACTTTTCACCCCATCACAGATCCATTGGGATACCCACATCTTTCAGAAACCCATCGCTCTGGGTCATTCTACAAGCAACCCCATTCCGCTTTTCCATGCCGAGGTTGGGCACTGTCTTAGTATTTGGCAAGGTGGAGCGCATCAATACATGGGAACGATTTCCGAAGATCCAGACCAAACAAGGCTCGCTTCGACAAACAGACGACTGTCTCTGGTCGATGGTGGTGAATTGAAGAGCTTTTCTCTACCAGAGTCTCAGGGATGGCTTGGCTTCGGGGCCTGGAGGTCTCTGGAAGGAACCGGGACAAAAGACAGATCGGCACGCACCCCAAAGACGGCCCAGGCTTCGAGTCCCCGGGCACGTTGCCTGTTTGTCCCGGGTTCCCCGTAGCGTGGGGCCTTTGTTGTCCTGGGGCAAATTGAAACACCCAGGGAAAATTGAGTTAAACCCCGCGCCGGCCATCAGGAAGCAAGGGTGAGACGCCCAACCTATGTCCACTCGCTTGCTGGGTGTGCATTCCGTTACTTGGTGTCCGTCTCGCCTTCTTTGACATTCCTGGAATGGATCCCATCATTGTCTGGACGTTATGAAAATGAAAATAGTTTACTGTCGTTTGTTATCGTCCACCCAGCTCTTACTGTCACTCATCGACAGAATGCCATTCTTCTTAAGTTATTAAAGATATAGACATTTTACTCTTTCTCTCTCTCTCTCTCACTCTCTCTTTCTCTCTCCATCTCTCTTTCTCTCTCTCTCTCTCTTTCTCTCTTTCTCTTTCTCTCTCTCTTTCTCTCTCTCTTTCTCTCTTTCTCTCTCTCTCTCTCTCTCTTTCTCTCTCTCTTTGTCTCTCTCTCTTTCTCTCTCTATCTTTCTCTCTCTCTCTATCTCTCTCTTTCTCTCTCTCTCTTTCTCTCTCTATCTCTCTCTCTCTCTCTCTCTCTCTCTCTCTCTCTCTCTCTCTCTCTGACACTAGAAAACAACAGCGAGACGAACATATTAGACTCTTCCGTATAGACTCTTCAACATAACATTAATCTCATATTCCTCAACATTCACTAGAATACATATACTGAACATGGAGCAACTTCTTTTGAAAGTATGATGTTGTTTGTAGATGTATGTCCATTGTTTATTTGAGGTCTTTCCGGAAGTTATCATCTCCGTATTAAAATGATTCGTATCCGGCAGTATTTGAAGTGCCATATGCTACACTACACCCGAAAATGTATATCTAATTATTACATTTTAGTTGGAAAAACAAAATAGTTGAAGACAATTCTGTAATAATTTGCAGAGTGTCTCAGTATAAATGTGGTCATTTTAGTAGTTTCCCAGTACTTCCTAAGGGTATTGCAGTCTTTAAAAGGAACACTATCTACAAAACTCTTGCTATATTCAACTTGTTTACATAACTTGAGCAACCTTGCACACAGTTATTTTAACATTGACCAATAATGCGAGAAAATATTTCAGAGGCAGCCCATATAAACTTTGTATATTCTTCTGTAATGAAGTGCCAAAATTATTTTTTTTTCCTTTATGAACATTGCCATACATGTTTCTCTTTGCCTCCGCCGAATCGGTTTAAATCAATGATGATCTATGATTTTGATCCCGGTCAAATGGCTCTTTTTCCAATAGTTTTACTCTACTTCTTGAAGAAGATCAGGAATTCCATTCATTTTCTCCCCTCCACAAAAACCTAGCGCAATCCGTGGAAAGATTCAGCAGATTCACTTCACTTTGAACGCCAAATCTTACAGTGAAACCCCAGATTTTTCTCTCTTGTCGCTCGGGAACAGAAAAATGGAAAGAAATGCAGATGAAATCCTTCGAGTGACATCCGTCGCTTTGTTAAAGAATCATTCTTGAGACAGCGACACATGGACCCGCAAGTTTCTGGGGCGATCAATACTTTCTTCACCGCATATCGACCTCAGGGGAGGTCCCCCTTAAGAACACAATCGATTACTTTTCCACACCAGCGGAGTTACGTCTACAACTGCCCCGTTCCGAGTGAGGCAGAAGCCTCGGTCGCAAAGAGCTTTATGGGTTTCGTGTCGAAGACATTTAGCCTGTCGGACTGAGCGTTATTCATTGACGTTTGACCGAAACCCGTCCCACCATCGATCCTCTAATGAGAAAAAACAACCGCAGACGCATTAGAAAGGCTGACAGTGAAAGTCTTGCGGAAGGATGCGGAGTGGGAGGTGGGGATGGCGGTGGTGGTGGTGGGATTAAGTTGGAAAGGGACTGTAGGCAAAGAGAGGGACACGGTAACGCGAAAGAGAGAGGAAAGGAGAGGAAAAGAACTCGGTCAGGATTGGTGCACAGAGTGAAGGAGGACGGGAGCAAAAGAAGACGACTGAACGATCAAGTCGATTAAGGGGAATGAAAGTCGGAGGCGACAGGGGAGAGAAGATGACAGGGGAGAGAAAACTGATCAATCAGTAATGAGAGATGAGAGAGGAAATAGGAGAGAGAGAGAAAATAGCGAGAGAGAGAAAAGAGAGATAGAGAGAGAGAGAAATAGAGAGGAAAGAGGAGGGAAGAGAGAAGCGATGAGATAGAAAGAGAGAGAGAGAGAGAGTGGAGCGGAGAGAAAGAGAGAGAGAGAGCGAGAGAATGAGAGAAGGCACGGCACGCACGCATGGATGCACGAACGCTCGCACACAGATAATGCACACAACGTCAAACGATTCACGCACCGCCCCCACCGAGTCCCCCCACCCCCCACCCCCCACACCGCGTAACACACACACGCGCCCCCCCGGCGGCCGCAACGGCCTACACACCCACGAGAACAATCCGATTAAAGCCAGGTACATCCTTCACCGAAAGCCCTTACAAACAAATACAGGAAATAATAATTAAGCGCGGGAAGAAGAAATGTAATACACCAGCGGGAGAGGAAAAGTGACGTAGGATGGGTGCGTGAATGCGCGTCATGGGGGTTCCCGTCGCGGAGGAGGGTGAAAGGTCGAAGGAGAGAAGGGTAAGGGTTCGAAGTGGCAAGGGTGAGGGTCGAAGGGGAAAGAGTGAGCGTTGAGAGGTAGAGGTGGGAGGGGTAGCAATGAAAGGCCAGGCAGAGACACAGCCGGAAGGGCCGTGAGATGGAGGGCCTCGCCCACACAGAGATCGGACTAGGTCTTTGTCACCACGCATCCAATGCGATTATCAAAAGTCAACACGGGAAGCCCAGAACCCGAAGCAGCAGACACGCCCGGCCGGAGACGGAGGAGGTTCGCCCTTCATCACAGACTCCCGCCTCCCGCGATCGCCCCATCTACCCAGACATGGACGCCGGCAGGAGTTCCGCCCGGGAACACCGGAACGGCACTCTGGCGTGACAGAACGTCTCGCGCCTCACTTCCGGTCCGCTTTCATCGATTCTGGGCTTCCCTCGTCTTCAGCGCCCGTCGCCCCCAGACCGACCCCTGCCACCACCACCCAGACCCCCTCGACCCCCACCAGACCCTCTCACTCCCACCAGACCCTCTCACGCCCACCAGGACCCTCTCACCCCCTACCCGAACCCCGCAGCACCCACCAGACCCCCCTCCCCCCCACCAGACCCCCTCATCCCCACCAGACCCCTCAACCTCACCAGACCCCCTCGTCTTCAGCGCCCCTCACCCCCCCCCCCCAAGACCCTCTCGTCCTCCGCCACGCTCATGCAGGGACATCCAGGGCGGGGAAAATGTCCGGGGGACGGATGTAGTTGTTCCTGTGGCCCAGTGTAAGCGGCTTGGCACTATGGTGGAGCCCCTTTGGGGAGCGAATACGAGAGAAAGGCAAAGAAAAGCATATTTGGGAAAAAGTAAGGCAAAAAAAGTCTGAGACGGGTGTGTTTGTCTTCTTTGTTTTGAGGAAAGTAAGTAGCGTGAGTCAGCGTTCTTCTTTCTCCACATTAGATTAAGTATTAAAACAATATATGATATTTTGGTGGTATCATGTATTAGGCGAGGAACATGGAGCATTTTTAAACGGACTTAAGCGACCTTATTTATTCATTTTATGTGCTGATGC
>JAWQFJ010024958.1:0-12056 GCA_034096865.1 Theodoxus fluviatilis
TTTTAACGCCGCGAAACAAAGAATCCACAGACTATGGTTCTCAGAGTCGGATGGGACACTGCAGATGTTACCTCCGTCTCGAACAAGCATCTTCAAGACAGTTGGGCACGAATACATCCACTTAGTTTCTTCAGGCTCTGTTCTCGATGTCTCTGCCCATGCCTGGCTTCCTCTCCAGCTCTGTACGGCGTCCTGGAGGAAAGTTACGCCCCGTGGATGCCTGGCTCCCGGCAACCAAGGTCAGGACGAGGGACCGCGAGCCCTGCACAGTCACGAAGATTCGTCATAAACTCTCCAATCAATGTCCAGAGGAGTTGGGCGAGAATGAGTTAAGTCTTTACGACTGCGAGCCATGTCGGAAATCAAGCTTGGAGACGGCCCCCCACGCCGCCCTCCCCCAGCGAGAATCCTGATGGAAGACGGCAGCGCTGGAGAGCGTCATGAATTCCAAATGGCCGCAATGAAAAGTCCCTCTCTCTGATGAAGGATACCGATTGCGGCAAACGAGCTCCTGGTTGGATTCCAGGTTTTACGCGCAATGTGCGTGAGAAGTTTGCATTCAGAGCGGCTGATCTCAAATGGTAGAGTTGCCCCCCCAACAAAAAAAGAAGAAAAGGATAGAAAAAAAGCCCAGAAGGCCTGAGTCAAACAAAGTGGATTGCCCAAGTGAGCAGATACGCACCAGTGGTGTAGTGGCGGATTGTGGAGATAGGCGAGTGAATGGGCAGACACTGGAAGTGAGAAAATGGCTTGCATGACAGATTTGGCTGAAATCTCTCTCTCTCTCTCTCTCTCTCTCTCTCTCTCTCTCTCTCTCTCTCTCTTCGGTGGCCTACACATTAAACATGTTCAATTCAGTTCAGTTCTCTCTCTCTCTCTCTCTCTCTCTCTCTCTCTCTCTCTCTCTCAAATCGGTATGTGTTTATGTTGACAACAGTATATTACATCTGTACTCTTGTGACGGGCCGCTGGCCTATGCAAATAAAGTCTAAAATCTAAAGTCACTCTCACTCTCTCTCTCTCCTTCCCTCACGCATCGCTTATGCTATCATTATTTAATATATTTTTAAAAAACCTATTGTTAACTTGTTTTTTTTTAACTCGTGTATGGGCTGAAGACCTGACAAATTAACGTTCAAGTTTGAAATGTCATTTTTCAAAATCTTTTGTTCTCGCTCTTTCGCTCACTCAAGTGCTCGGTAGCTCTTGGTCTCTGCTTTGAATAGTCGTACTTGCCTCTTTAGAAGAATTATTGTTTCGATGTTATCCTTCACCTTTCTCTCTCTCTCTCTCTCTCTCTCTCTCTCTGTCTCTCTGTCTGTCTCTCTGTCTGTCTCTGTCTGTCTGTCTGTCTGTCTGTCTCTCTCTCTGTCTGTCTGTCTGTCTCTGTCTCTCTGTCTCTCTCTCTGTCTCTCTCTCTCTCTGTCTCTCTCTCTGTCTCTCTCTCTGTCTCTCTCTCTCTCTCTCTCTCTCTCTCTCTCTCTCTCTCTTCTCCAGTCCCTCTCCTCCTCATTCGATTGGTCCATCGAGTCTCTTTAAAGAAGCGTTACGTTTGCTTGTTCGCCTCTCTCTTGTTCTCTCCAACACTGCCGATGCTTCACAAGTGACAGAAGTGTTTAAGGAAGGAAAATCAATAAAGACGCGCTTAAAATTCAGCGCTGGCCTCCCAAAAAGCTACGATGTATTGCTCTGCAGATAAACGGCGAAGACCAATCTGCAAATCAGTATCTATCGGTAAATTATCAAACTTTGGAATTAAAACATAATAATTTATTCGTCTTCTATAGATCGTCCGCGGCAAAAATTGATCGCGCGGCTTCATCTGATTGGCGACCCTTCCGAGGAATCGGAATTGCTTCATCAGGGTCATGCAATACATACGGCCGTCTGTTTTAGCGCACGATTTCTTTACTTGGAAACAAAAATGAAAATTTCCTGTGGAGGAATAATGCTCAGAACTTTTTGCTTTGAAGGAAATAAATCACGCTGTCAGTGTGGATTTTGCGCACAGAACTCACCTTTCATTTGCAACAAGCTTTCTTTGCACATCGAAAGAGGCTGTGTTGTTACTGATGGGTAGGTGGGTGGATGGACGGACGGACGGACGGACGGACGGACGGATGGGATGGGATGGGATGGAATGGGATGGAATGGATGGAATGGGTGGGATGGGATGGGAAGGGATGGGATGGGATGGATGGGATGGATGGGATGGATGGATGGAGGGATGGGATGGGATGGGATGGGATGGGATGGGGTGGGATGGGATGGGATGGGATGGAATGGGATGGGATGGATGATGGGATGGAGAGATGGGATGGAATGCACGAAATCATAAAACGAAAGGCATAATTCTAGGCAGTTTTCTTCGTAGATGAATTTCATATATACAATTCTTTTATATCTCTCAGCTCCGAGAATTCAACCCAAAATATTACGTTTTCTGTCGACCCGATTTTTGAATGTTTCGGAAAATGCCTTTCATGACTTTTAAATCTCTATTCATTTCGGAAGAGCACGGAATCAGATCGCTTCCAATCTGTCTTGCGGAGACATAAACCGGTTCTGCTGTGGAGGAAAACAAACCCAGAAAGCATGAAACCGGGGCCATTTTCCCAAGGTTTTCCGGTGCAATGCATGGGCAGGGTCCAGTCATTGCAGGCCACTTGAGCACTCGACTGCCGTGGCGCCATAGCTGGGCGTCTGCTGTGCAACACTGGGGCAGAGATTTAAGCAGCCCAGCGGTTAGCCGCACCTGCTTCTCGCTATAGAGTGTCGTAGCAGCTGCGTCCTTCTTGCAGCTGGAATGGACTTTGCACATGTGTCAAGATGTTCCATGTGCATTCACGCTCGTGCGTTTGTCCACTTGTTTTCCAACACGCATCTGTCTTAGCAAGGATGACTGGTGCTTGTTAATCGTCTCCTACTTGCAGTACTGAAGTTTTGAGACTATACGTCTATATAAGCAGTATGTGGTTTTGTTTTTCTGTTTTGAATACCTGGTTGTCTTCCGGCATGTCTTATTTATTCTCGTTCATGTTTGCGACTCAATGTGTGTGCCTCTGTGTTTCCGTTTGTATGTGTGTATATCTGTAGGTTTGCCTGTGTGTGTGTGTGTGTGTGTGTGTGTGTGTGTGTGTGCGTGCGTGCGCGTGTGTGTAATTGTGTATTTGTGTGTACGTGTGTGTGTGTGTATATGTTAGTGTGTGTGTGTGTGCATATGTGTGTGTATCTTTCTGTCTCTCATACGCGTGCGCGCACACACACATACACAAACTCACGGACAGTACACGTACTCGCTGGGGCCGACACAAACCCGCTGATCTACAAGCATCGTGCTAAACGAATATCAAAAGATCAGTTACAAGCAAAGAACAGGAATAGGGGTGAAGCAGCGCCGTACACATGACCTCATGATGGTCCATTTGACCGCCAGCGTCCTTTCAGAGCAATTCTGCATGGTCTACATTGCAGTATTCGAAAGTTACGCTATCGATCCAATGGCCACGGGTCGATTTCGAACCCCTTTCCCACAACTGGTTGCACAAGGGCCACCACCAGACAGTTGCCTCAGAGTATTCATCTGACTGACGTCCTCCTCACGAAACTTTTCACCCCATCACAGATCCATTGGGATACCCACATCTTTCAGAAACCCATCGCTCTGGGTCATTCTACAAGCAACCCCATTCCGATTTTCCATGCCGAGGTTGGGCACTGTCTTAGTATTTGGCAAGGTGGAGCGCATCAATACATGGGAACGATTTCCGAAGATCCAGACCAAACAAGGCTCGCTTCGACAAACAGACGACTGTCTCTGGTCGATGGTGGTGAATTGAAGAGCTTTTCTCTACCAGAGTCTCAGGGATAGCTTGGCTTCGGAGCCTGGAGGTCTCTGGAAGGAACCGGGACAAAAGACAGATCGGCACGCACCCCAAAGACGGCCCAGGCCTCGAGTCCCCAGGCACGTTGCCTGTTTGTCCCGGGTTCCCCGTAGCGTGGTGCCTTTGTTGTCCTGGGGCAAATTGAAACACCCAGGGAAAATTGAGTTAAACCCCGCACCAGCCATCAGGAAGCAAGGGTGAGACGGCCAACCTATGTCCACTCGCTTGCTGGGTGTGCATTCCGTTACTTGGTGTCCGTCTCGCGTTCTTTGACATTCCTGGAATGGATCCCATCATTGTCTCGACGTTATGAAAATGAAAATAGTTTACTGTCGTTTGTTATCGTCCACCCAGCTCTTCCTGTCACTCATCGACAGAATGCCATTCTTCTTAAGTTATTAAAGATATAGATATAGACATTTTACTCTCTCTCTCTCTCTCTCTCTCTCTCTCTCTCTCTCTCACTCTCTCTTTCTCTCTCCATCTCTCTTTCTCTCTTTCTCTCTCTCGTTCTTTTCTCTTTCTCTCTCTCTTTCTCTCTCTCTTTCTCTCTCTTTTTCTCTCTCTTTCTCTCTCTCTTTGTCTCTCTCTCTTTCTCTCTCTATCTTTCTCTCTCTCTCTATCTCTCTCTTTCTCTCTCTATCTCTCTCTTTCTCTCTCTCTCTCTCTCTCTCTCTCTCTCTCTCTCTCTCTCTCTCTGACACTAGAAAACAACAGCGAGACGAACATATTAGACTCTTCCGTATAGACTCTTCAACATAACATTAATATCATATTCCTCAACATTCACTAGAATACTTATACTGAACATGGAGCAACTTCTTTCGAAAGTATGATGTTGTTTGTAGATGTATGTCCATTGTTTATTTGAGGTCTTTCCAAAAGTTATCATCTCCGTATTTAAATGATTCGTATCCGGCAGTATTTGAAGTGCCAGATGCTACACTACACCCGAAAATGTATATCTAATTATTACATTTTAGTTGGAAAAACAAAATAGTTGAAGACAATTTTGTAATAATTTGCAGAGTGTCTCAGTATAAATGTGGACATTTTAGTAGTTTCCCAGTACTTCCTAAGGGTATTGCAGTCTTTGGCATTTTTTACAATAAAAGGAACACTATCTACAAAACTCTTGCTATATTCAACTTGTTTACATAACTTGAGCAACCTTTCACACAGTTATTTTAACATTGACCAATAATGCGAGAAAACATTTCAGAGGCAGCCCATATAAACTTTGTATATTCTTCCGTAATGAAGTGCCAAAATTATTTTTTTTTCTCCTTTATGAACATTGCCATACATGTTTCTCTTTGCCTCCGCCGAATCGGTTTAAATCAATGATGATCTATGATTTTGATCCCGGTCAAATGGCTCTTTTTCCAATAGTTTTACTCTACTTCTTGAAGAAGATCAGGAATTCCATTCATTTCTCCCCTCCACAAAAACCTAGCGCAATCCGTGGAAAGATTCAACAGATTCACTTCACTTTGAACGCCAAATCTTACAGTGAAACCCCAGATTTTTCTCTCTTGTCGCTCGGGAAAAGAAAAATGGAAAGAAATGCAGATGAAATACTTCGAGTGACATCCGTCGCTTTGTTAAAGAATCATTCTTGAGACAGCGACACTTGGACCCGCAAGTTTCTGGGGCGATCAATACTTTCTTCACCGCATATCGACCTCAGGGGAGGTCCCCCTTAAGAACACAATCGATTACTTTTCCACACCAGCGGAGTTACGTCTACAACTGCCCCGTTCCGAGTGAGGCAGAAGCCTCGGTCGCAAAGAGCTTTATGGGTTTCGTGTCGAAGACATTTAGCCTGTC
This sequence comes from Theodoxus fluviatilis, assembly GCA_034096865.1. Lineage (NCBI taxonomy): Eukaryota > Metazoa > Mollusca > Gastropoda > Cycloneritida > Neritidae > Theodoxus > Theodoxus fluviatilis. The sequence goes on from JAWQFJ010024958.1 coordinate 5,715, forward strand.
GGACTGAGCGTTATTCATTGACGTTTGACCGAAACCCGTCCCACCATCGATCCTCTAATGAGAAAAAACAACCGCAGACGCATTAGAAAGGCTGACAGTGAAAGTCTTGCGGAAGGATGCGGAGTGGGAGGTGGGGATGGCGGTGGTGGGTGGTGGGGATTAAGTTGGAAGAGGGACTGTAGGCAAAGAGAGGAAACAGGTAACGCGAAAGAGAGAGGAAAGAGAGGAAAAGAACTCGGTCAGGATTGGTGCAAGAGTGAAAGAGGACGGGAGCAAAAGAAGACGACATGACGATCAAGTCGATTAAGGGGAATGAAAGCGGAGGCGACAGGGAGAAAGATGAGGGGAGAGAAAACTGATCAACAGTAATGAGAGAGAGAGAGAAATAGAGAGAGAGAGAGAAAGAGAGATAGAGAGAGAAATAGAGAGAAAGAGAGGAAGAGAGAGAGAGAAAGAGAGAGAGAGAGAGAGAGCGAGAGAGAGAGAGAGAGAGAGAGAGAGAGAGAGGGAGCGAGAGAAAGAGAGAGAAGCACGCACGCACGCATGGATGCACGAACGCTCGCACACATATATGCACAAACGTCCAACTATTCACGCACGCCCCCCACCTATTCCCACCCACCCCCACCCCCACACGCGTAAAACACACACGCGCGCGCGCACGCCTACACACCCACGAGAACAATCGATAAAGCCAGGTATCCTTCACTGAAACCCTAAAACAAATACAGGAAAATAATTAAGCGCGGGAAGAAGAATGTCATCACCAGCGAGAGAGGAAAAGGGACGTAGATGGGTGCGTAATGGCGTCATGGGGGTCGTCGCGGAGGAGGGTGAAGGTCGAAGGAGAGAAGGGTAAGGGTCGAAGTGGAAAGGGTGAGGGTCGAAGGGGAAAGAGTGAGGTTGAGAGGTAGAGGGGGAGGGGTAGCAATCAAAGGCCAGGAGAGACAAAGACGGAAGAGCCGTGAGATGAGGCTCCCACACAGAGATCGGACTAGGTCTTGTCACACGCATCCAATGCGATTATCAAAGTCAACACGGAAGCCCAGAACCAAAACAGCAGACACGCCTCGGCAGGAGACGGAGGAGGTTCGCCCTCTCACAGACTCCCGTCCCCCGGATCGCCCATCTCCCAGACATGGACGCCGGCAGGAGTTCCGCCCGGGAACACGGAACGGCACTCTGGCGTGACAGAACGTCTCGCGCTCACTTCCTGTCCGCTCCATCGATTCTGGGCTTCCCTCGTCTTCAGCGCCCGTCGCCCCCACCAGACCCCCTCACCCCCACCAGACCCTCTCACCCCCACCAGACCCTCTCACTCCCACCAGACCCTCTCACCCCCACCAGACCCCTTCACCCCCACCAGACCCTCTCACCCCCACCAGACCCCCTCACCCCCACCAGACCCCCTCACCCCCACCAGACCCCTCAACCTCACCAGACCCCCTCGTCTTCAGCGCCCCTCACCCCCCCCCCCAAGACCCTCTCGTCTCCCCACGCTCTGAGGACATCCAGGGCGGGGAAAATGTCGGGGGGAGGTGTAGTTGTTCCTGTGGCCAGTGTACGGCTTGGCACTATGGTGAGTCCCTTTGGGAGGAATACAGAGAAAGGCAAAGAAAAGATATTTGGGAAAAGTAGGCAAAAAAAGTCTGAGACGGGTGTGTTTGTCTTCTTCTTTGTTTTAGGAAGTAGTAGCGTGATTCAGGTTTCTTTCTTCACAATTAGATTAATTATTAAAATATATGATATTTTGGTGGTATCATTATTAGGCGAGGAACATGAGCATTTTAAACGACTTAAGGACATTACTTATTCATTTTATGTGCTGATGCTATAAACTTTACATCTAGACTATCACAGGGTAAAGGAGCAAGGTTGTTGTATGACTAAGGAAGGTGAAAAAGACGCCAAAAATTACATCGCCAGTTTTGCAACACTTTGTGCGTTGGATGTTCTGATTTATGCTCTTCAAAAATTATCTTGCTTGACACAGTGAGAGGAAAAATTTAAAAATCACGTAGAAGAAAAAAATAAAATAAAACGGCATTTAGCAAAGTGCGCAAATCACATTGCTGTCTTTCTGTAGGTGTGGTTCCTGTATGTCAACTGACGGGGACGATGTCACTGCTTCTGCAGAAGGGGGTTTAGCATTCACAGCGAAAGACACCCTGGAAATTGAGCATCCTTAAATATGAGTTTTCATAAAAGCCACGGCCGAGAGACTTCTTAACTCACTGACATATCGGAGCAAAGTCCGAGTCATTTCGCCTCTAAGAGTTTTCAGCATGGAAGCAACGACGCAAAAGAACTCAGGTGGAATGTCCCTAACTCCTTTTGCAGACATTATAAAATTACATAGGATGAAATTAATGCAGAAAAAATATTTTGATGACTTGTAAGCGGATTTCCCCCCCATTAATGTGAATATATTTTAACGTGATATTCAATGGGAGATACCCTTGGAATATTCCCGAGTATGAAACAGCGTCAACCACTTAGTCACGAAATGAAAGTTTGCAAATCAACCTTCAGGAAATAATTGTACCGTGATTTATTTCTATCATGTCCCAGAAAGAGGCAGATCAATGGTATCGTCCAATACAGTACGGAAGGAAAGATTCTCACGGTAAGTATGCTTGCCACGAAGAATCAACAGAGAACATACCACAGTGGAGTTCATCGCACATGAACACACTCCTTTGGCCAGTCTAAAGCTGTGCTTGACGTTCTCACTTCCACTTTGATCGTGCTCCTTTGATATCAAACCAACAAAGACGGGAAACCCCGAAACAAAAATCGTCCACTTTGATCATACCTGGCAGACAAGATAAAACCCTTGGGAACACGGGTGCAAAAGTCGACCAGAACCACTCAGGGCACGCCGAACGACCACTCTCCATCTTCCTCCAGTCTCTCCTGGCACTATCAGCCTCTTCTCAGCGTTGTCACGTCTTCTTTCGGCGTCCTGGTGGCGCTGGGAGCGACACGGCATTAGGGAGCCGGGGGCCGCCTTCTCTGGGGGACATAACACGGGCGGGGAGACGGCCTGATTGTTTGAAGAAGCGATCTCAGCTCCGGCGGCGCTCTAGACATTATTTGATTTACGTTCCCGGCCATTTTCCCACTTGCCTCCCTCGCCTTCATCTCCAGACCTCGGGGCAGAAGGTCCCAGCGCTGTCGGCAGCGGTCCGCTGGTCCCAGACACGGGTGGCTGTCTGAGACGGAAAACACCAGTGATTGTGGTTCTGTGAAGACAGGGGTGAAGACGTCCATTGTGAGGCGATTTGTCATCCATGCCTGCCTGGTCGAATTCTTCTGTGCACTGTGGCTCTTTGCAATACGATTCTCAACCTTCTGAACTATTGTTGCTCTCTGAGACGGAAACCGCTGCTAACTGGCATCATTCGATGACAGAAGTAAAGCTATCGACTTTGCAAGCGATTTTAATCTATCTGTGGGTTATCAAAAAGCTATTCATGTTGTCCTTAGTCGTAAAGTGATTTTCATATCTGAACATTTGTCTCGATGTCTGAGAAGAGAAGTGTCATTAACTTGATTAAGTCATTTTTTGAAACATGACTAAAATCGCCGATTGTCGAAGCGATCTATCTCTTTCTACAAAGTAGTGAAATCGCAAAAATCGGTGTATTTTATAGTAAGGTCAATTTTCATACATGTCATGCCTAGCTGTCGGTAGATCTAGAACGTCAAAGTAATTATAGTTTCTCTAAGAGCGTGGATGATGCCAACGATTATTCAAGGAGTTGTCATCTGCATGTACATCTTCATGGTAAAACCGTTTTGTATACTGTTGCCAGTTGTAAATCAATTTTCACGTCTATCTCCTCTTTGTATGGACAGAGCTAGGAAGCAACGCTGACTGTTATTTTTGGAAGGCAGAAAGGTAGGAAGGAAGGAAGGAAGGAAGGAAGGGAGGGAGGGAGGAAGGAAGGAAGGAAGGAAGGAAGGAAGGAAGGAAGGAAGGATTATTCAGGCAACTTGTCAGTATCTTGACTGTCAATCACAAAATACATTGTCACTAGTTGTAAGCCATTTTTCATAACTGCCTCGTCTTGGTTTTTGGAGCAGAGCTGTTTCCCTTTGGCAGCGGTTGTCATTCTGGATGGGCAGGGTGAAGCTATCGATTGTAAGATGGATTTGTCGTGTATCCCATAATGATCGAACCGCTCAGCACTCTGTCACTCTCTGTAAAGGGATGCCCTCACGTGTAACGTCCTGCTGTTGACAGAGCGAGAAAGGGTCCTTGATTGGCTGGTCTGAGAAGACGGGGTTACAAAATCTCGCTGTGGTGATTTGTCATCTGTGTCTTTGTGTTCAAACCGCTTTGAACGTTTTCATTCAGGGTGATGCGAGTTTTAGACTTGTGTCTTCTCGCTAGTGTCAGAAACAGAAAACGCAGGTGATAGTCATTCCTTGAAGGTAGAGGTAAAACATATGGTTGTCGGTGTGATTTGTCATCTTTATCTAGATGGTTATAATGCCTTGCATTTTGCTGCTAGTTGCGAATTTATTTGCCATGAGTCACAATACTCATTCTAATTTGAAAGGAGCGTTGTAAGGGTAAAAACGAAATGTCATCACAATGGCACGTTGTTGCTTACCGCAGCTCGATCGTGACACTCTACTAGTTGAGACGACATAGGCTCAATGTATCCAGCTGTTCATGAAAGTAAACTATTTGTCCCTATATCGCCAGACTACCCATGTGCGAGACACACTGGGAAATTTGCGACAAAAGAAAATGAGGCTGGCTTGAAAAAATAATGTCGTGCTAGAAAGCAACGGTGTGGCAAATATTTCAGAGAATGCGCTGATGGCCCTGCAATGTCTGTCTTTGGTAGTCTAGTTCAGAATGAAAAAAAAGGGGGGGAGGGTAGCCTGTTCAGATAGGCTTGCGTTTGAACACCAACGCTACGATGCACCAGCCGGTAAGCGGATTTTACACCCAATAGGCAGTGTAACGACCCAAAGTATGAACCGTCCCAAAGTATGAACCGGAAATCGTCGCAGAGTTATCTGCCCGGTACTCTTAATAATTCGACTCTAAAAAGAGACGGCACCCGCCACTCCGCCTGACTGACTTGGCACGCCCGGGGAGTTATGCTAAGATCCGGCCGCGTAAATATATCTGCGTTTTGTGACAAACGTCTTGCTCGGCGGTACTGTACTCCATGCACCTTAACGGTGCGCGTGATTCGGGTGTAATCTTAAGCTAAACGACGTTCCGAATGTTTCCGACTTCGACCATTTCAGCAGCGCCAATAAACGTCGTTTAGCTTAAGATTTCACCCGAATCACGCGCACCGTTAAGGTGCATGGAGTACAGTACCGCCGAGCAAGACGTTTGTCACAAAACGCAGATATATTTACGCGGCCGGATCTTAGCATAACTCCCCGGGCGTGCCAAGTCAGTCAGGCGGAGTGGCGGGTGCCGTCTCTTTTTAGAGTCGAATTATTAAGAGTACCGGGCAGATAACTCTGCGACGATTTCCGGTTCATACTTTGGGACGGTTCATACTTTGGGTCGTTACAGGCAGTCATAGTGCGTCCTCCACGAACTTCGCATTGGCCATAATTCGTATCTAAATGAGGGTGCGCGCGCATCACAAGAAAGTGACGAGAGCGTAAAATCATGTCAACACAAAAGATGGCAACACATGCTTCGGCGTGGATGCGTTGACCTGCATTCGATGTGTAAACTGTAGGAGCTTTCACGATCTATTGATGCATTCAACATACACCTTTGATAAATTAATGCTGTGCATGGCTTATATTTTGTTTGGATGGGTTGCTAGTATCCCGAAATAGAGCGTTTTGTGAGCGAACCGGCAACACGTCGGCCATTGAAATTTGCAAATAGTTGGCGAGTTCACCTCTTGTCGTGACCTCTACGCATGCGCATTAGTTCGTCACTTTCTTGTGATGCGCGCGCACCCTCATTTAGATACGAATTATGGCCAATGCGAAGTTCGTGGAGGACGCTATATGACTGCCTATTGTCAGGAGAACTCGTGTCCAGACACAAGTTGACATCGGCCTAAGCCTCGCGAGACGTCACGTCTGTGCAACGCGGCCTTGTTCATATGTGAATGGCATCGATTCATGTAAAGTCATTTCGTCCTGCGTCCATCAGTTCTGGCTTATGAATTTAAGAGGCGCTAACCATGTCATGGTAAGTTATAGATAGATACATGTACATGTGCCCGTGTTGAAATCTAGCCATCTTTGTTCAGTCATGCAAAAATTCAACAGACAGATGGTACTCATGCCAAAACTTGGGTCCTTTTGCAGGGATAAAAAAGGCGCATTCATTTGCATTTA
>JAWQFJ010024959.1:0-2500 GCA_034096865.1 Theodoxus fluviatilis
GGACAGGACAGGACAGGACAGGACAGGACAGGGCAGGACAGGACAGGACAGGACAGGACAGGACAGGACAGGTCAGGTCAGGTCAGGACAAGTCAGGACAGGAGAGTATTGGATAGGATAGGACGGGTCGAGACGAGACGGGACGGGACGGGACGGGACTGGACGGGTCGAGACGGGACGGGACGGGACGGGATGGGACGGGACGGGACGGGACGGGACGGGACGTTACAAGATTAGTTTTTTTAAAATAACAAAATAGTCATCACCCCTTGAAAGAAGAATTTGTTAGATGAAAAGATCCATCGTATTCAACCTGACTGAAGTCTTTTGATTCGCTTGCAATATTTTGAAATCCTCATACGTGTTTGCCTAAGTCAGTCGAACTCACAGTCCTCGTGGGAGGGGATAAAACGTCGTTTTAATGAAAGAACTGAAGCATGTTTGGGACATAGTCTCTGCTGGAACTTTTCAGGACACGATGCGGCCGGAACTACTTGTTCTTTGCCTTCATCTACAGCTGTGGCTTTTGAGCACTTGAGGACTAATCCGATAGCACTGCCAACAAGGCTACAGGGCACATTGAAACTGCATCGTCATGAAGACGTAGTGCCTTTATTTGAAAGTGAAAAGAGCAAACAGCGTCTCTGGCAGGATAAAGAAATATTTGTATTTACAGAAATGCGATATGGGACTCACATAATTATTCCGCGAAACAGTCATTCGTCGCTGGCTAAAATATTCAACAGAGTTGAAGTTCTGTTTGAAAACGGACAGAAACAGTTACGAGAACCTCACGCAAGAACAGAACTCTCGACCAATCGGTGGCTGCCCGATTTGATCTGTACTCGGCACTCAACAAAGGTACACCATTGGCAGTAAATAGGCCCTCATTTCAAAATATAGTTATCGCCTATAGTCCTCCCTCGAAACTCTTGGAACCTCGGATCCCCTTTCGCTGACTCTTCGACAGTACTCAACCAATCCTCGAGCTGTCTGTAAATAGCGGAAAAGATTTCCCCCATGCCTGTGTCGCTTGGAATGGGCCATTTCTCCACACCCGCGACCCTCCAGCTGCGACGTGACGTTGAGCCACGTTTGGGGAGTTTCCGGCCCTAGGAATTTGCTGCCCGCACGCGCCAGTCAGGATTGCCCCTCCGATAACCAACAAGGACACGCTCCGCACAGCGATCTGTCAATGATTGAACAGTGCGGATATGGCGTGTTGAGATTGTGCAGCAGGACAAAGGGCTTTAAGCGATCGCTCCGGAGTGAAAGCCCTCCCTGAAGTGGCGGCCTGCTGTGCACGTCAATAGAGCCCATAAACACCACAAGCCATTGAGGCGCCAGTGTGTGATTACGATATGTGAAGAAGGGTGGGTGAGAGAGAGAGAGAGAGAGAGAGAGAGAGAGAGAGAGAGAGAGAGAGAGAGAGAGAGAGAGAGAGAGAGAGCGAGTCTGTCTGACTGACTGACTGACTGACTGACTGACTGACTGACAGACGGACTGCTATATATATTCAGGCCAGCGGCCTATCACAACGTAATCATGAAAGCTCAACTCTTACACTGTACCAACTTTAATGTGGCAATCCAGTGTTTACCCCAACTCAAGAGGAATAATAAAGAATGGTCATCATTACCTCTTAAATTATTTCAATTACTTACATTATTTCAATTGTGATTTAGAGTGTATATACATATCCAGTCTAATGTTACTTACTCTAGTTTTGTTGTTGTTGTTGTTGTTTGTTTGTTTGTTAATTTTTGCCGATTGTCATGCTTCCGAGCGTTTTAGCAACATGCACATAACGGGAGTTTTTTCAACGCCAAACTGGAACTCAAAACTGTTGGTCAGTAATTTCCAGATCACCACCCTCAGTCTACCCGTCACCAGTCATATGACAGCAGGCAAAACTACGCATGCGTGATTCATTCAAAGGGTTCTTACGGCTTCGCGCTGGTAATTGTGGGTTGACGGCGGAAAATGTCAACTATAAACACATTAAGGCGTCGTAGTCGATAAAATCGAGCGCCGAAAACTGTACCATTCAGTAGTTCAGCCTTTAACGGTTGATGGCTTTATGTTGTAATTGGGCACGAAACAGGAATAAGTGGAAATAAACAAATCACGTGAAAGTCACTTTAACTTGGCAATCAACGTCTTCAGTTACCGCAAAGTGTTCCGGTCTTGCTGAGGAAAATTAGACAAGCTATAATCGGGTCAACGACCCAGCTTTGTGTATCGATTCCAAACAAATTCAGGCATTAAAAGAAAATATTGATTGTACGTGGTTTGAATTGCTAAAATAACGTTCTGCATTGAATACTTGTTATGTGAATAGAATAATGCCTTCCGAAATTCGGGAGCGATGTGCGTGTATGTGTGTAAGTGTGTTTGTGTATGCATGTTTGTATGTGTGTGTGTCTGTGCGCGCGCGCACGCGTGTGCTCATACGTTTGCGTGTGTGTGTATGCGTGTGTATGTGTATGTGTGTGTGTGT
>JAWQFJ010024959.1:12500-19695 GCA_034096865.1 Theodoxus fluviatilis
CATATTACTGAAAATATGCAGGAAAGGAAGCTATGTAGTCACCTTCTTCAATCGAAACAATAATGTACAGTTAAACAATTCAAGACTGGAAAATCTTTATACAGAGTGAGCTTGCGCAGCTAGATCATATCTCTGATACACCTCGATAGCAGCACGTTCAGTAAACAACAAACTGACCACAAAGAACATCTGAAGAAAACCAAATAAGCAGCGGTCTGCAATGACATTCTTAGCAACAGAACTGAGTTGGGCAAAGAGGACAAAACAATGACGTCTTCAAAGTATCAATCCTAAAACGGATATACCACACTCCCAGGGGGAGTTACGACATGAGGCCGAGATCCTACATAAGATCGACTCGGGGGGTTTCACATTGCAAAACCAAGTTCGAAGTAGCAAACTACTTTTTGCGCGATATAGCATTTCGATCTACAACAACTCTTAGATCGAACCATCCAAGTGAACATCCTCAAGTGTAACAGGCGGTCGGGGCTACTCGATCCGCCCCTCACGTTCTTTCGTGCTCAGATTTTAGTTCCTAACGAACAGGGAATATTCATACACCAGGCCAAAAATAAACGTTGCTTGCAATGTGTCGTATTATGCTCTAGAGAATGAATGAAAGAGGACGAGAACCGAATATTTGCCGTTATTTACTTCAATCCACCCAATCCACCCAATCAACCCAATCAACCCAATCAACCCAATCAACCAAATCCACCAAATCCACCAAATCCACCAAATCAACTAAATCAACCAAATCACCAAATCCACCAAATCCACCAAATCCACCAAATCAACGAAATCACCAAATCCACCAAATCCACCAAATCCACCAAATCGACCAAATCGACCAAATCGACCAAATCGACCAAATCGACCAAATCGACCAAATCGACCAAATCGACCAAATCGACCAAATCGACCAAATCGACCAAATCCACCAAATCGACCAAATCGACCAAATCCACCAAATCCACCAAATCCACCAAATCCACCAAATCAACCAAATCAACCAAATCAACCAAATCAACCAAATCAACCGAATCAAGCAAATCGACCAAGTCGACCAAGTCAACCAAATTGACAAAATCGAAAAAATCTACCAAACCAACCAAATCAACCAAACCAACCTAGCCAACCAAACCAATCAAACCTACCAAACCAACCAAACCAACCAAACCAACCAAACCAACCAAATCAACCAAATCAACCAAACCAACCAAATCAACCAAATCAACCAAATCAACCAAATCAACCCAATCAACCCAATCAACCCAATCAACCCAATCAACCCAATCAACCAAATCAACCAAATCAACCAAATCAACCAAATCAGCCAAATCAACCAAATCAACCAAATCAACAAAATCAACAAAATCAACCAAATCAAAAAAATCTACCCAATCAACCCAATCAACACAATCAACCCTATCAACCCAATCAACCCAATCAACCCAATCAACCCAATCAAATCAATCTACCAAATCAACCAAATCAACCAAATTAACCAAATCAACCAAATCCACCAAATCCACCAAATCCACCAAATCCACCAAATTCACCAAATCCACCAAATCCACCATATACACAAATTCTACCAAATCCACCAAATCCACCAAATCCACTAAATCCACTAAATCTACAAAATCGACCAAATCGACCAAATCAACCAAATCAACCAAATCAACCAAATCAACCAAATCCACCAAATCCACCAAATCCACCAAATCCGCCGAATCAACCAAACCAACCAAACCAACCAAATCAACCAAACAAACCAAACCAACTAAACCAACCAAATCAACCAAATCAACCCAATCAACCTAATCAACCCAATCAACCCAATCAACCCAATCAACCCAATCAACCCAATCAACCCAATAAACCAAATCAACCAATTCAACCAAATCAACCAAATCCACCAAATCCACCAAATCTACCAAATCCACCAAATCCACCAAAGCCACCAAATCTACCAAATCGACCAAATCCACCAAATCCACCAAATCCACCAAATCCACCAAATCCACCAAATCCACCAAATCCACCAAATCCACCAAATCCACCAAATCCACCAAATCCACCAAATCCACCAAATCCACCAAATCCACCAAATCCACCAAATCCACCGAATCCACCAAATCCACCGAATCCACCGAATCCACCGAATCCACCGAATCCACCGAATCCACCGAATCCACCGAATCCACCGAATCAACCGAATCAACCGAATCAACCGAATCAACCGAATCAACCGAATCAACCGAATCAACCGAATCAACCGAATCAACCAAATCAACCAAATCAACCAAATAAAACAAATCAACCAAACCAACCAAATCAACTTAATCAACCAAATCAACCAAACCAACCAAATCAACCAAATCTACCAAATCGACCAAATCTACCAAATCAACCAAATGAATCAAATCAATCAAATCAATCAAATCAATCAACCAACCAACCAACTAAACAACCAACCAACAAACCAACAAACCAAACAAACAACCAACCAACTAACCAACCAACCAACCAACCAACCAACCAACCAACCAACAACCAACCAACGAACCAACCAACCAACCAACCAACCAACCAACCAACCAACCTAACAACCAACCAACCAACCAACCAACCAACCAACCAACCAACCAACCAACCAACCAACCAACCAACCAATCAATCAATCAATCAACCAATCAACCAAATCAATTAACCGAATCAATCAATCAATCAAATCAATCAATCAAATCAATCAATCAAATCAATCAATCAAATCAATCAATCAATCAAATCAATCAATCAAATCAATCAATCAAATCAATCAATCAAATCAATCAATCAAATCAATCAATCAAATCAATCAATCAAATCAATCAATCAAATCAATCAATCAAATCACTCAATCAAATCAATCAATCAAATCAATCAATCAAATCAATCAATCAAATCAATCAATAAAATCAATCAATCAAATCAATCAAATAAATCAATCAATCAAATCAATCAATCAATAAAATCAATCAATCAATCAAATCAATCAATCAAATCAATCAATCAAATCAATGAATCAAATCAATCAATCACATCAATCAATTAAACCAATCAATCAAATCAATCAATTAAATCAATCAAATCAATCAATCAAATCAATCAATCATGATGGATTTACTAACTTTGAACATGATAAAAAGCAGCAATTTGTGTTTTTCTTTATCCAGCAAATATTCTGCAGATTTCCTAATATCCAGTCATGCTGGAAATCACAGACTTTGATATAAAATTCCGATGTTTCTCACTCTTCTAAAGGAGTTCTGATCTTCAATAAACATCAGATTTCCTGATTTCCTCCTACATTAACAACAAACAATATATACTCAATAGAAATGAGGAAATGAAAACGTGTTAGAGTGTATTGGCAAAAGCTCTTTGATTACCCTGTTCCTATCACAGAAACCTTTATCTTGCATGGATGTCCATTTACACGCATGTTTCCGAAAATATTAAATGTTAGTGTCCAGTTTGACAGTGAGAAGTTCATTTAGAATGTACCTAACGTGCGCTAATTTCATCTTATTTTGACCTCTTTGAGATTCGTCTCATATGAGAAATCATGATACTGGGGTGCAACACGATCATCTGTTATAGTCTTGAGTACGGAAAATAAAAGCTGTAAACAACAACAACAACAACAACGATGTCCGATAAAGCATTCATCCCTTTCGCTTGTCATATCAGTCAGGGAGCGTAGTTGAAGCAGCGACAGTGAATAGTGTCACAATCGCTAGAATGTTTGCAGAGGTATTGAGGCTTATATCCATGGCATACGAGGATGTGCGTGCGGAGATAGTAGAGAACTAGACCAGGCCGCTAACCCTCATTGAGAATCTCGACTTAGAGGTAGGCAGTATGCAATGACATAGAGTGCAAGAAGTGATCTGGGATCTCGACTTAGAGGTAGGCAGTATGCAATGACATATGGCGCAAACGGTGATCTGGGATCTCGGCTTTGAGGTAGGCAGTATGCAATGACATACAGCGCAAACGGTGATCTGGGATCTCGACTTAGAGGTAGGCAGTATGCAATGACATAGAGCGCAAACGATGATTTGGGATCTCGACTTAGAGGTACCCAGATACAAAATTTGTATAGAAAATTCTATAGACTTTTGGTTATAGAATTCTATAGAAATTCTATAGAATTCTATAGACATCTATAGAATTCTATATCATCTATAGATGTCTATAGAAGTTTCTATAAAATTCCATAGATGATATTGAATTCTATAGATGTCTTAGAATTATATAGAAATTTCTATAGAATTCTATATAATTCTTATAGAATTCTGTAGAAGTTCTATAGAATTCTATAACCAAACGTCTATAGAATTTTCTATATAATTTTTTATCTGGGTAGGCAGTATGCAATGACATAGAGCGCAAACGGTGATCTGGGATCTCGACTTAGAGGTAGGCAGTTTGCAATGACATACAACGCAAACGGTAATCTGAGATCTCGGCTTTCAGGCAGGCAATGTTCCAATACTCCAGGGGCATCCTGTAACGGCGCACCACGGAGATGCTGTAGGGATTGGACTGGTAGTTCAGAACCTCGCTCTTCAGAAGCTCGGGCCAATGGAAGTGGCTGCACATGGATCGTGCCTGCATCCACTCTCCAGAGGCCGCCACACCTTGAGACTGACCCACGGCGCAGGCCACCAGACGGCCGTAGTTGACAAGATGGCAGAGGGACTCGCTGTGAGTTGTGCCCTTGAAGAACTCCAGCGTGGCCAGGGCCTCACCCACGCAGAACATCTCCAGCTCGTACAACGCCAGGTCATTGACAAGCTTGCGAAGTAACTCATCTGCTAAGATCGAATCATCCACGAACGAGGACGTTGAATGCAAGAACTGGACAGGGAGATATCACTGCAAAATTTATAATCTGTTCTTAATGAAATCATTTTTACACTACAGTATTTCAGTTTGGCAGAAGAGAGTTCAGAGAAAAGGCAAATTTCTTACCTGCCCGTTAGTGGTACTGGCCAGCATGGGATCCACTGGCATCTGGTTGATGAAGTCCAACTCAGGAACTGGGGTCTGTGCAGTCTGTAAAGAAAGGGGAATTTCAGAGGTCGGCACACAGCAAAGGTTCCAGGTCACATTTGATTATCAGTTACAGTATTTGAAGTAGTAGCACAGGATTACTGGCATTTACTTTTCCAATATTCCTGTCTTCTCTGTCTTTGTCTCTGTATCTGTCTCTCTCTGTCTCTGTCTCTCTCTGTTTCTCTCTCTCTGTTTTCTTCTCTCTCTGTTTCTATCTTTCTCTCTGTCTCTCTCTCTCTTTCTCTGTTTCTCTCTCTCTCTCTTTCCCTCTCTCTGTCTCAATCTCTCTCTTTCTCTGTTTCTCTCTCTCTCTCTCACTCTCTCTCTTCCCCTCCCTCTGTCTCCATCTCTCTCTCTCTCTCTCTCTCTCTCTCTCTCTCTCTCTCTCTCTCTCTCTCGGTCTCTCTCTCTTCTGTCTGTCTGTCTGACTGTCTGTCTGTCTGTCTGTCTGTCTGTCTGTCTGTCTGTCGATCTGTCTGTCTGTCTGTCGCTCTCTCTCTCTCTCTCTCTCTCTCTCTGTCTCTCTCTCTCTGTGTGTGTGTGTGTGTGTGCGTGTGTAACTCTACCCCTCCTTATTTTTCTTCTTTTCTCTCTGTGTGCCTCTGCCTCTTCTTAATTTTTATTTAGTTTACCTCGAGAAAAACGGAACAACTACAAAAACGAAATCAAGCAATCTATATATTGTAGCACGAAAATGCAATTGCTTTTTTTAAACTTTTATAGCTTTTATTATGTTCGCATTTTCATTTCAGTGTGAATGCACGTCCTCAAAAGCTAAATGGAAAATAGACGTCTCTGCCTAACTTGTTTTTCTTGCAAAAGAAAATCCATTCATTCATTCGTTCATTCTCTCATTCTCTCTGCTCCAGGAACACACGGTAGGCACTGACCATGCTGTTGTTGAGATCCTTGACCCACAACAACAGAGACTGGCGATTATTGAATTATTGATTATTGATGAGTTGTGTTCAGGCGCCTGACAGGCTGCGTGTGTCACAGATCTGCGTAAAAAAAGTCTTCTTCTACCAAGTTAACCCTGTTTTGGGGTTTGTACTGGGTGCTTCCATACAAGGTTCCTTCATTTAAGGATATTGTGTGTAGAAGACATTCGACTTTCTACCGGATTTACCTCAAAATCATTTCATTTGGATTACATCGTGCCTTGCCAATGACGACAGAGCTGAGCTCACCGTCTTCTCGATGAGTGAACTTTTATCCAGCAAGGATCCAACGCCACCACAGCGACTGAAGTATGAAAGGGATGAGCTTCTAGCCTTGAGATCTCTCAATGCACAAATTGCCGCTTCTGTTCAAGAAACAGTGAAATTGCTGGACATCCGTCCTACCAAGAAGAGAGGAAAACGAAGTGGGAGACGCAAACAGAGACGGATCAAGGTAATAACAAATATTTTTCATTCCACAATCCGACTGCGATTGAAAACTTGTGCCAACCAGAATAACTTGCTCCAAGCTCACCCACCTAAACCATCATCAGCCCTGCATGTCGCTTTACTAAATGCCCAGTCTACTCGAAACAATACTAAAGTCAAAGTAGATCCGACTGAAGATGACAACATCAACACCTCACTGTCCCATTCACATTCCTCATGTATATGTGGCACATGCGATTTGAGAGTGCATTGGGATGACAGAGGATTGGTCTGTGACCAGTGTGGTCAGTGGTTCCACGGACAGTGTCAGAGCATAGACACACAACACTACGACTCCTTAGCTAATTGCAGCAAGGGGCCCTGGTACTGCGCAGTCTGCGGCAGTCCAAACAGCATCACTGCCTTTGACCTTCATGGCATGGACTGGACCGACTCTTCTCTCCCTGACCACTCCAGCTCTTGGGGTACACCTACCGACCAAAACTTCAAACCCCTCCACTCATCAACCCCTAACCCGTGCAAACCAGCAGGACAAGTTCAAGTACCGACCCCTGCGCATCATAAATGTGAACTTCCAGTCAGCCAGCTCCAAGAGGGCAGAATTACCAAATCTCCTGGACACTATGAAGCCTGACGTCATCCTGGGCACAGAAACTTGGCTGGACCCATCAGTGGCCACAGCGGAAATTTTC
>JAWQFJ010024960.1:0-7500 GCA_034096865.1 Theodoxus fluviatilis
CAGCGGATTACACTGTCGACAGATGACCCACGCCAGACAGTTCCTGTTTCAAAGAATCTCGCTGGCATATGCAAGGGGCAAGGCGTTCGCGATCACGTCGTCAGCCAAGCGTGAGGCTGCCCGTGACCCAAAGCCCAGGGGTTTCCCTTGTCTCTGACCCTGGCGGTTATGTTTCCCATGGGTTTGCCATCAGTGGTGTGGTCAAGTTAAAATCTAATTTAATGTTTACCAAAAAAATCACATGTAAAAGTTATGGAGTTAAAATAGGAAGACTTTTAGAGGGAAAATATAGAACTCTGGCTGTTGCTTTTTTTTCTTCCATTTTTCCCTGAATAAATGAAGTCATTTCCCGTTTTTCGGTTACTTGTTCTAAATTCCACAAAATTATTTATAAGTGTTAGTAATCCACTTATGATATCATATTGTGTAATATAGACCTTCTTTTTTCTTTACAATCATTGCTGATCATAAAAAGGTGATTCTTTAAAATTTTGATGAAGGGGAGAAAATTGGCTGGTTTATATTTCAGTCATTTTGCTATAACACATGAAGAACTATGTCTTCAGAAATAAGATTTTGTCTGAATATACCTTGCAGTGAGTTTGTATTCTGTATGAAATTTCATTACCATAGCTTTCATACTTGCTGAGCAATGATTTAATTTATATTAATCCTTTTTGAACGTCATTTCCCCCCTTAACTGAGAAATAGGTAACTCCAGTTTTATTAAAACGTACGACGAAAGGTTTGTGGTCTAAGGGAAGCAACTCCATTTTTGAGATATGACGGATTGAAAAATTTACGGTCAAAGGGAAGCAACTCCATTTTTACGTGTTTCGGTTCGCCCAGAGAAGTATTTTGAGAGCCTTCTAACCAAAATGCTCCCAAGATATAGGCAGTAATAATGCTGCTGCGCTTTATAATAATAAATCGATGATAATAATATAATAATAACAATAATATTATAATAATAACAAAATAATGATAATGATTATTAATAATAATGATGATGATGATGATGATGGTGATGATATAATAATAATAATAATAATAATAATAATAATAATAATAATAATAATAATAATAATAATAATAATAATAATAATAATAATAATAATAATAATAATAATAATAATAATAATAATAATAATAATAATAATAATGATAATAATAATAATAATTATAATAATAATACTATTGTAATATCATAATAAAAGTCATAATAATAATAATAATAATAATAATAATAATAATAATAATAATAATGATGATGATGATGATGATGATGATGATGATGATGATGATGATGATGATGATGATGATGATGATGATGATGATGATGATGATGATGATGATGATGATGATGATGATGATGATGATGATGATGATGATGATGATGATGATGATGATGATGATGATGATGATGATGATGATAATAATGATAATGATAATAATAATAATAATAATAATAATAATAATAATAATAATAATAATAATAATAAATAATAATAATAATAATAATAATAATAATAATAATAATAATAATAATAATAATAATAATAATAATAATAATAATAATAATAATAATAATAATAATAATAATAATAATAATAATAACACTACTACTACTACTACTACTACTACTACTACTACTACTACTACTACTACTAATAATAATAATAATATATAATATTGTAATATCATAATAAAAGTAATAATAATAATAATAATAATAATAATAATAATAATAATAATAATAATAATGAACATAATGAAAAATATGAAGATGATGATGATGATAATGACAACAACAATGATAATCATAATAAATAATGAAAATATTATGATAATGATAATACTATGATAATATTCCCAGGGGCGGAGAAACTGCGACGTGGGCTGAATGACCTCCAACACCTGCTGGATGACGACAGGCGCCTCTCTCGGGCTATGCCTACTCCCCCTGTGCTAGCCTTCAGGCAGCCCCCCAACCTGAAAAGACTGCTGGTCCACAGTAGGCTTTACACCGAGGCACCCGCAGGCAGAGACGGTATGGGACCATGCAAGAAACCACGATGCGCCACTTGTGGCATTGTCGGGTCGGGGACCACGGTCACTAGGAATGCCACCGTACACCAGGTCAGGGGCAATTACACCTGCAGCTCCTATGACGTGGTGTATTTGATCAGATGCCGCAGAGGGTGCCCGAATGCGTGGTATGTAGGTGAAACATGCCAGCCACTCAGGCAGCGCATGAACGGGCACCGGGCCACTGTCAGAAATCGGTCACCTCTGCCTGTGGCTGAGCATTTCAATTTGCCCGAGCATTCGGCATCAGACATGCTCTTGAGCGTGCTGCAAGGCAACCTGCATGACACCCGACAACGTCGTGTGGCCGAGCAGAAACTCGTGAAGAAATTTAACACCCATCACGCAGGGCTCAACCGCGGCCTGGGATTCATGGCACACTACAGATGAGGAAGTTTGACCTCGCACGTGCCTCCCGTGCTTTCTGCCTGAGAGGTTGGAGTGAACTCCTCTCACCGCCTGCTGGTCATAAATAAACCCCACCCGCTGATCTCTCTACACTACGGCCAGATGAAGGAGAGTAATCCGAAAGCTCGCCAACGACTTTCTTTACAGGCCAGCCAACGACTATCTGTGCAGGCCACAGGTCTCTTAGCCACTACAGCAGCCACAAGCCGCCGCCGCCTGCGCCACAGCGACCAACAGCAGCCACAGCCGCCGCTGCCTGCGACAGCGACCAGTGGGAGCCGCTACCCGCAGCCGCTGGCCACAGACCTGCTGGAGCATCCAGTCCCGCCGGGAACGACCTCGGGGGTTCACGCCTGACTGCCAGCGCTCGGGACCAAGAAACAAACGGCCCTTTTCAGGGCCAAAAGTTTTAAAATAAAGAAAGAATACAATTAGTCGGAAGATTTGTCACGATCTCTCTCTCTCTCTCTCTCTCTCTCTCTCTCTCTCTCTCTCTCTCTCTCTCTCTCTCTCTCTCTCTCTCTCTCTCTCTCTCTCTCTCTCATTTGTATGTAATATATATGTATGCAGGTGTGCCTGAGCGACCGTGCTTGTGTGTGCATGCGTGCTTGCGCGTGTGTATGTGCATATGTGTGCATTAATTGAGTGTGTGTGTGTGTGTGTGTGCGCCTGCACTCATATGTATGTGTGTGTGTCTGTGTGTTTGTGCATCTGTGTGCATGTGTGTGTGTGTGCGTGCACTCATGTGTGTGTGTGTGTGTGTGCATATGTGTGCATTAATTGAGTGTGTGTGTGTGCGCGTGCACTCATATGTATGTGTGTGTGTCTGTGTGTGTGTGCATGTGTGTGTGTGTGCACTCATGTGTGTGTGTGTGCATATGTGTGTGTATGTGTGCATTCATGTGTGTGTGTGTGTGTGCGTGCATATGTATGCATGTGTGTGTGTGTGTGTGTTTGTGTGTGTGCGGAACATAAGCAACACCGTGGAAAGAGCATTCGGACGTTAACCGGGTGGTTGCGCGATCGATCATCGAGACGCTTCCTGTCTGGCGTAAGCGGAGTGACGACCTCTTTGTACGGGACTCGTCTCAAGGACTTCTTGAGGTCTTTCACGCACTGAGACCCAATGTTGATGTCTATGATCAAATTTCATTCGTGGACTTCTTCCTTCACATTTCTAATCTGAGGGGTGAGAGCCTGTATGACCTCTGCTGGAGTGCAATGGATTGGGAAGGGAATTGCGTGACAGGCCTCAGACAAGCGCACACCTAACTGCCGTTCAGTTGGCCTCGAGCTCTTTTCCGGGTCCTTGTGGTATGTGTTCTAAAAATAGACACGGTTTTTACTGCTGCGTGAAAGTACGCGGGTGATCTGGGCAGAACCGCGTCGCAGCACTTGAGTGGTTCCAAGCCTTGTCATCCTGTAAAGTAAACTAAGAGCAACACAGCATCATGGTAGATTTCGGAGTTGCTCTTAAATGTTGCTCCTCTTCATTTAGCAATTCACCAGTGTGACTGAACAAAATTAATCGCTGTTCTTTTCTCCTATTCATTGCCTTTAACTGCTTCTTTGTCTTTGTGGCCGTCTGTGTGTGTGTGTTTGTATGTGTGTGTGTGTGTGTGTGTGTGTGTGTGTGAGCGCGCGCGCGCATGCTTGTGTGTGTTTGTCTATGTGTGTATGTTTGTGTGTATGTGTGTGTGTGTGTGTGCGCGCGCGTGCGTGCGTGCGTGCGTAGAGTTCTCGTTCAGCATAGTACGTAATGGGAAGGTGGTGAAATACATATGTGACCAGCCACGACAAAACCAGTGCTAAGTCGCGCGGCCCTATTTTGCGCTAAGTCTGAGAAAAGGCAGGAAGGGTCAATCTGGGTGATTTTCACTTTTTGAAAAAATAGATTCTACATGGTTCAAACTATCATGCCAGCAAAGGAAACATTTTGAAAAAATATATTTTGATGGTAAAATAAAGACTTTTGTGTTATGTATTGTTTCAAAAGCTCCCTGTAATTAGCGTTAATTGCCTCATTTTAGCCGCAATAAACACACCTAAACCCTTGCAGAACATCTTCATATTATATACCGTTATAAAGGCCGCTCTCTCGGCGTTCACGCTCTGCGGATGTCGAAAAAAAATGTCAGCTATTTTTGGAAACGGAGTTTGAAATACCGTTGGTAAGGTGTATAATGTCTGAAGAGGGTAAATCTTCTGAGACCGTTTTTTCAAAATGACCGCTGCTTCAGTACCCAACTTGAAATGCCTGTAAATCCTATTCTAATTAACTCACACGGTTCATTCTTATATCAAAACAAACAGAAATGAATGCAACATTCAAAAATATTAAAACCCTATTTTGTCCAAAAAATGACTTAGCACTGGTTTTGTCGTGGCTGGTCACATATGTTCAGTAGAGTTAATAGAGGTTGCAATACAGCCCATTTTCTAATTTTTATCCTTCAGCATATACGTGTGTTTGTGTGGTTGCATGCGGTGGAACCTTTAACATCTACATGAAAGAAAATATCATTTCTAACGTTTGACGAGGGTAAAAATAGTCCTTACGAACTCTAACTCGGGTGCAGACATATTCTTGATCAATGGTCAAGAGACCCGATGTCCGAAACTGTTTCTGTCTGTACGTGCACAATGTCTGGATCTCTGTTAGGAACAACAGAAAGTCCTGTGGCAAAAAAAGTTTTGCATGCTGTTTACAGCTTATATTTGTCGTGTAAATAAAGTACTCTGCTGGCTGTCAACAATGATCTCTTAATTTCCACCGTGAAATTCATGCGACTCAACAACCGAATGTCCATAATCTCTCTCTCTCTCTCTCTCTCTCTCTCTCTCTCTCTCTCTCTCTCTCTCTCTCTCTCTTTCTTTCTACACACACACACACACACACACACACATTCACACACACACACACACACACACACACACACACACACACACACACACACGCTCACACATACATGAACCCATACATACACACGCACACCCACACAAAGAGTGTGAATTCCCATACTTACTAGTCACCTTCGAATCGAATCCTCCACTCACCGTTATACTGCATACTTTCATGCGGACTGGGGAAACTCATGAGTGTGTCACATTGAAACGGATCAATACGATCAAATTCCGCCTTTGGAAAAAGTTTACGGTCAACATTTCGGTACAGAGTTTCGACAAGGATCCAAAGCACGCAATTAGATAGGGCCGCACCCTTTGCTTCCTCTGAGCAAGGAGGAAGTGTGTCCTGTTATTCCTAACGGTGACTCTCACCGCAACAAGCAAATCGAGAGTATTAGTTGACAACTTGTGAGTTTGCTGTAATGTGATTGGTGATTGAACTAAGGGAATTTCTGACGAGGTTAGCCCTTGTTTGGTGAATGTCCTCAATCAGGGGTGAACGCTTATTGCAAAACGTTTGACTCATTGATGAGAGTACAGCCTATTGTCAGCATGAGTGGATTCGAAACTTTTGGGCTCATGCAACTAACGCATAGCTGTCAGAATTTTTGCAATTTTTCCTAAAACCAGACTATAAAATGGATCAAAACTTTAAAAGGTACTTCATCCGAAGTAACGTTAGAAGTTGTTCTCCCTGCACCGAAGCCAACCGGTCACCTCACAATGTCTGGTGAGTCTAATACTCTGTTTTTCCTCTTCCTGTACTATTTGTTTAAGTGTTGGACTTGATAATACTCGTTTCTCTAATCTTTTAAGATATCCTTTGTAACGAAGAAAACTAGATAACAAATACACGTTTGTTCAACTAACGCAAAACGAATTGGTAAAAGTTCACTATATTGTTGTTGTGGCTGTGAAAAAAGACAGTAAAATAGTATGATATTATTCCAGTGAAATGAATTGAAAATCGTTCCAAATTGTTAAGGTGAAACTTAGTTTCACTATGTTCATCTTGAATCACACTTATAAAGTGTAGTCAGCGTCAAGACGTCAGATTCATTTCCCTCCCTCAAATTATACATATTTAACATGGTGTGATTTTGTTCAAATAATAACGAATTCGCCCATTTTCCTTGTCTTTTCTGATAAAAATTTGATTCTGTTTGATTTATTTAACTAGCGATCATAGGATCCTTCCATTACCATTCGGTAAGTTTGTGATACGTATTATTCATCACACGTATTTGGGAAGTTATCCATCATAATACTTCTTAATGGGATTGGGCCTGGCCCGATCTGCCTTGGTTGTTTTTCGTATTAAAAAAAACAAACTGATGTATTCGGTGAGGCCCAGGCGTTACAAAAATGCCGATGCCGTCATTCCGAGCTTAAGCTTAGGCACATTGTGGAAATGTATCAAGAGGAAATAGTTTATATGACATTGGAAGAGTAAACAAATACCTTTTGTTAAAACTTCTAAGATGCTTTTATTTCAAAATGAATTTTGATTCCAATAACTTAAACAGTTTTGTGAAGTACCCGTAGTCTAACATTACAAAACATTTTTATACGGAAACGTAACGCATTTCTAAAACTTTTCAATGAAGTAGTGTTTTGAATATCCTATTTACGAGAAACTTTTGATGCCAATGCAATCATTTGGCATTAATAATTTACTGAAGCGTCCTGTTTCAGATTTATTTGCTTTAAAATTATCCTCCTTGAGCTGATGGGCTGATGAACATGCCAATAACGAGTTATTTATGTAATCACGGTCTGAAATAGAGTTCTTTTGACATGAAGAAAGCGGTACTTTTCGTATACAGTGTGCTTAATTATTTAAATCGCACAAGTACGTTTAGGAGATGTGGGACAGACTTTGAGAAGTCTAGGGCGTTTGTGGTACAGCATTTTGCAGAGAACTACGTCGTGAGCTCGGGTTCCTCAAAGTGAGATGGTTATCCAGGCAGATTAAAAGGCTTCTATCAAAACCTTTTTCAAGGCCATGAATTAGTAGGAAATGTTCGTTTTCATTCTTCTCCCACCTTTGTTGGTTTGTTATAAATGCTACAGCAGGTATCCAGGTAAAACAATTCA
>JAWQFJ010024960.1:15000-18129 GCA_034096865.1 Theodoxus fluviatilis
ACACACGCGCGCTCACACACGCACGCACACATACATACGCACGCACACACACAGACACCTCCCCCCATACCCACCCACCGACACACACACACGCGCGCGTGCGCGCGCACACACATACACACACACACACTCACACGCACATGCACACGCACACACACATACATACATACACACACACACACACACACACACACACACACACACTTTTTTTTAAGTTTACGACTTTTTCTAAACAGATTGTGAAGAGTTTCTCACACTTTGCTGAGGTTGTGCAATAAATCTCTTCTCACCTAATGAAAAGCTTCTCAAAATTCCAAAACGTAGTGCAAAATCTTTTGGTGAGCGTAGCTTTAGTTTCAATGCTGTCTGGAACTCGCTGCCGACTGGCCTGCGTGACGCACCCACGTTACCTATTTTTAAGTCGCAACTGAAGACTCACATGTTTCGACTGGCTTTTGCTTGATTGTAGGTTTTTTCTCATGATCATGTATGTTGTTGTATCCATTCTCAGGTCTGTAAGTTGTATTATGTGTTGTATTATGTTGGTAAGCTTGCTGATGAATGTCTGCGTGTGAATGTGGTTATGTCAGCGCATTGAGTTGTACAGAAGTGCGCTATACAAATGCTATTCATTTTTATTATTAGTAGTAGTATTATTAGTATTAGCATTATTATTATTGTTATTATTATTATTATTATTATTATTATTATTATTATTATTATTATTATTATTATTATTATTATTATTATTATTATTATTATTATTATTATTATTATTAAACTCATGAAAGCCAGCCTACTTTGAATGAATTAGCCCATTAGAGAGAGAGAGAGAGAGAGAGAGAGAGAGAGAGAGAGAGAGAGAGAGAGAGAGAGAGGAGGGGGGGGGGAGTGATTTGATCTCGGCCTAAAACCAAGCTTGGCCATAATGGACATACATCAGGTTAAAACATTCAGATATTCATATGTACAGGAATGTTAAAATAGATATTATATTACGGCCATCGAAATGGCATGAATAGCATATTCATACATCGTCGCAGGTATGACCTTATGGTAGCTCACCGCCTCGGTATCAGAAACACTTCTATACCAGTTGGTGGAGAGAGAGAGAGAGAGAGAGAGAGAGAGGAGAGGGAGAGAGAGAGAGAGAGAGAGAGAGAGAGAGAGAGAGAGAGAGAGAGAGAGTTAATATGTATAACCGTATACACAAATGTGACAAGGTGACTTAGAATCCAGAAGGAGTTTAACAACAGGTTCTGTAAAAATCTTTATGTATAATTACTCTTACTTAAAAAGCAGTCTGTAGCTGCTTGAGCATCTTTAATAAAACAACATACATTAAACATCGTTTGGTCAAGGTAAATTGTTCTTTGTTAACGTAGTAGTTTGTTTCACTCTGATTTGAAACCTTCTAGAAACTCAGAAAATCATACGAAAGCATCTAGAAGGTGGTTCCGAAATATCCTGGTGGTTCCCAAATATCCTGCCGCCAGGTGCGGGATAAATGGGAATGGTTCCGAAATATCCTAGGATTTTGGGGAACCGGTTCCGATTAATCCTGGTTCCGAAATATTCTACGACACCGGCCGCATCGTGTCCTGAAAAGTTCCAGCAGAGACTATGTCCCAAACATGCTTCAGTTCTTTCATTAAAACGACGTTTTTTCACCTCCCACGAGGACTGTGAGTTCGACTGACTTAGGTAAACACGTATGAGGATTTCAAAATATTGCAAGCGAATCAATAGACTTCAGTCAGGTTGAATACGATGGATCTTTTCATCTAACAAATTCTTCTTTCAAGAGGTGATGACTATTTTGTTATTTTAAAAAACTACGTTTAAAATATTTCTCCGCTTCGGTCATTCTTCACCTGTCTTTTAATCACCTGTGCTGACTTGTCCTGTCCTGTCCCGACCTGTCCTGACCGCTCCTGTCCTGTTCTGTCCTGACCTATCTTGTCCCGTCCCGTCCCGTCCCGTCCCGTCCCGTCTCGACCCGTCCTATCCTATCCAATACTCTCCTGTCCTGACTTGTCCTGACCTGACCTGACCTGTCCTGTCCTGTCCTGTCCTGTCCTGTCCTGTCCTGTCCTGTCCTGTCCTGCCCTGTCCTGTCCTGTCCTGTCCTGTCCTGTCCTGTCCTGTCCTGTCCTGTCCTGTCCTGTCCCGTCCCGTCCCGTCCCGTCCCGTCCTGTCCTGTCCTGTCCTGTCCTGTCCTGTCCTGTCCTGTCCTGTCCTGTCCTGTCCTGTCCAGTCCCATTCCGTTCCGTCTCGTCCTGTCCCTTCCTGTCCCGGCCCGACCAAACCCGATCTACCCCGTCCCGTCCTGTCCTGTCCCGTCCTGTCCTGTCCCATTCCGTCCCGTCCCTACCGGACCCGATCAGACCCGACCCGCCTCGTTCTGTCGATTCGTCCACTTGTTTGTTAATTTGTCTGTCTGTCCGTCTATATGCGTGCTCCTTTCTGCCTGTCATCCAACTAGTCAGACAGTTTTTCTGTCTCTCTGTCTCTTTGTCTCTGTCTTTCTGTCTCTCTGTGTCTCTGTGTCTCTGACTGTCTGTCTGTCTGTCTGTCTGTCTGTCTGTCTGTCTGTCTGTCTGTCTGTCTGTCTGTCTGTCTGTCTGTCTGTCTGTCTGTCTGTCTGTCTCTCGCTTTCTTTCTCTCTCTTTTTTTTCTCTCTCTCTTAATCTTCAAATAGAATTTCAGTTTTTTTAAGGGGAAAGAAAGAATTCAAATGTACATTTGCAAAGTATAATACCTCTGTCAGGAACGCAATGAAAAATAGGAGGAAAAAACTCCGCGTCATTCTATGCTTAAATTGCCCTGCGACTAGAAATATATTCTTCTCTCCCAATCCTCCTCCATCTCCCTCCCCATCCTCCTCCACCTCCCTCCCCATCCTCCTCCACCTCCCTCCCCATCCTCCTCCACCTCCTCCCCATCCTCCTCCACCTCCCTCCCATCCTCCTCCACCTCCCTCCCCATCCTCCTCCACCTCCCTCCACCATCCTCCTCCACCTCCCTCCACATCCTCCTCCACCTCCCTCCACACCCTCCTCCACCTCCCTTCCCATCCTCCTCCACCACCCTCACCATCCTCCTCCACCACCCTCCCCATCCTCCTCC
>JAWQFJ010024964.1:10000-15000 GCA_034096865.1 Theodoxus fluviatilis
GGGTCAAGGTCAAATGTATTTTGGTAGGAAAAATGTGTAAAGCATTTCTAAGTGTATGATGTCATTGGTAGGTTTAGTTGTTTGACCTTGACCTTGAAGGTCACCTGAAGGTCAAGGTCATATAAAGGTCAAGATCAAGCATGTGAGTCGTATGGGCTTTGCCCTTTTTGTTTTAATATTGGTACGTGAGATCTGAATTATCTTAATTAATAAAAGGTGTGACGGCAAAACTTTGTCGAAAGCTACATGTGAGTGGCTTCCTTTTTTGTTTGTGAGACAAGAATAGATCTGTAGCGATATTATCAGTCATCATTTGAGTCACGGCTGTTTTTATTCCACCCCTACTCCCTTTTTTTCTAACACGGCCCATCCCCACATACATCAAGAACGGCCGGTGTTACATATGAATGGCGGTTCTTAACTGGTGTTTGCCAAGTTTTGGCAAATATCAGTCAAGGATTCGGTAAAATGTAGCCGGATCTTGGAATATATTCGCTGAATATTTGGTTAAGTGTTCGAGGTCTTAATAAAATTGTTGTTTTTCGCCAAGACTAGGCAAATATTTGCCAATATTTGGGATATTGGTGTTACGGGGATCCATAAATGAAATAACACGGTCCCAGGGTTCAGTACATGTTTTTATAGATCACCATAAAAACATGCCCGTTACAGGGGTAGAAAAGAAAAATAAAAATAAAAGGAATGTTACATGGGTATCTGGATCCACCACAACATCCTCGATAACCTCAATCTCATAAAATTTACAGCTCTTCTTCCTCTACTCCATTCCCATGGGAAAAATGAAAAAGCACAGCAGCACAAGAAAAATCTCGCTCAGCCCTCCACTATAAACATAAAACACGTATCGATCAGCCTTCTACTATTATAAACATAAATCGCGCAGGTCAGCCCTTGACAAGTAAAACTATCGACCCGTAAAAATGTTCACACCAACCTTCGACCGTTTGCCCGTTCTCTGCCTCTCTCTCTCTCTCTCTCTCTCTCTCTCTCTCTCTCTCTCTCTCTCTCTCTCTCTCTCTCTCTCTCTCTCTCTCTCTGCTCTTCGTCGTCCTCTCTCTTCTCTCGTCTTCCTCTTCGTCTCTCAGCAGGCAGACCACGCTCGGTTCTCTCTCTTCTCCGTACTTGGCCTGACGGCAGACTGACCTCTCTTCTCTCCTTTCCGTGAGCAGACTCAGGCAGACTTCACCAACACTGCCCTCTCCTCTCTTCTCCGTAGGTGGTCTTTCAACAGGCAGACTCAGGCAGACTGACCTCTCCTCTCTCCGCTCGGTGGCAGACTGGCGACCTAGGCAGAATCAGACCGACTGCCGGCTGACTGATTTCTCTCGCTAACATAGCGTTCATCTCAAAAGTAACTCACAAACTTAGCACTATCCAAACCTCAGAACAAACATCGCTCACTACCCACGGGACAGAACTCAAATTCTACTCACTCCAAAACCCTCATTGCAAAAATGCACACAGCCGCCGGATTATCAACCAGCAAAAACCAAGTCTATCTCAAGTAAGATATCTGGGGAAAAACTTTCCCCATTACAATTGGCTCGACGGGTATAATGCCGATAACTGTTGGCGCGAAATATTCATGAGATTCCTTCACAGCACACTGGCGGAAAAAAATAGGTCGCTTTATTTACATTAACGGTCATTGCACACTTACGGTTTGGGCATGGTGTCAATCGATGATATATTTGCAAATGTAATTTGTTAACGAGATCTTGGCTTGGTTTCGTCAAGCTATTAAGAGGCTAAAGATGTGCCAAGACTAGGCGCAATAGTTGCCGAATGTTTGCCAATAAGTAATTCGCCAAGACTTGGTGAAAATCCGTCAAGATTTATTTGTCATTTGAGAACAGGCTTAACACACGAGAAATTGAGAATCCAGATTTCTCCCTCGGCACTGCGCCTCGCACACAATCAAACGCCCAAGCTTGCTCGCCTACCTCCGCCTGTCAAACACTCGGGTTGCAACAGGCAGTAGAGGTTGAGGAGCTGACTCTGCACTCATGCAGGAGGGGAGACTACTGGAGATGTGGCTGCCAGGAGCTGGTGATCTTTTCCCAAGCGTCTTGTCCATTGACTAAATAGCCATACCCATCTCCTGCTGTGGTTATGTACTTGGCAATATATTTTTCTCTTAAAGATTTGTACATGGGACAGTGGATTAAAAAATGTTCTTCATTTTCTACTTGTTCTGCACAGAAAGGACATGTCACATCAGCATTCTCCCTATAACGTCTTTCATTACTCCGTAGTTCATTTATTCCCTAGCGGAATCGGATAAATGTGTCCCTTTTTTTATATTGATATCGTTCAGGTAGCTCTCTGTCTGAAATGAGCTTTTCATGGTTCTATAGAAGGCAAATCGGTCTCCACTGCCGAGCTTAGCACACCATTCCTGCCTGAAGCAATCTCTTAATCTTTGTTCTACTGTTTTTAATACGCTTGTTTCATTCGTACATCCTCCATTTGCCCAAACAAAATTATAACCTATTCTGGACAAGAAATTTTCAATACTCTTAGTCCAGGTTAGTTCTGTTGGCAGGCTGGTATTGATGAGCATCAGGTAGGTTTGCTTTGGAAGTCTGTCTATTGGCATTTTGACATGCTTAAACCAATAGCATAATGCTCTCAGCAAAGCCATCACGGTAAGGGGATACCTTCCAGTCTCACCATAAATCATAGTAATTGGTGATCTCACGTCCAGACTCATAAACCGTTTGCAAGCGAACATATGCGCTTTTTTCTATGTCGTCACACTTTTTCATCCCCCATATCTCTGCCCCATACAAGAGGGCTTGTGTAATTTGAGAATCGAACAGCTGAAAGAAAACAAAGGTGTTCAGACTACGCAAGCTCTTCATTTTCTTAAGCAACTGTATAACCTTCTGCTTTCCTCTAACTGCTTGGTAATCCACGGGAATACATGGCTTTAAACATGTTGATAAGTTTCGACGACACACCAATTTTCAACAACACTTTCCATAGACATGTTTGGTCCACCGAATCAAAGGCTTTTTTAAAATCAATAAAAGCTGCATACAACTTGCCTCTGCCTCCTCCATAAACATTCTTGACTATCGCTGAATGTAGTGTGAAGACATGGTCAATTGTGGAATGCTCCGAGCGGAAGCCAGCTTGCTCACAGCATATTTTGTCATGATCTTCTGCCCATGTTTTCAAGCGATCTGTCAAGATTGATAAAAACAACTTGCTCATATCACTGAGCAAGGAAATTCCTCGATAATTCGAGGGGTCAAGCTTGTCCCCGGCCTTGAAAATGGGAACAATAATTGATCTACCCCATGTATAGGGGAAGATCTGCCTATCATATAGGTGAGCAAAGAAGTCTGTCAGAAAGGGCAACACCAAGTCCCCAGCGAACTTTAAGAGATCGCCTGGAATTTCGTCCCCTCCCGGTGCCTTCCCCCATCTCATCTTTCTAATAGCCCATTTCACCTCTCCCTCAGTGATTGGGGCGTCTAAGTCCTCGTCTTGAATCTCACGATCATCTTCACCGCCTGATATGAAATCGCTCTGACCAGATCCACCGTGTTTAAAAAGTTGTCTAAAGTAGTCGGCCCATATATCTAGACTGATATTGGGCAGTGGAATACTTTTCCGTGTGTTTTTACGTACAATGGACCAAAATGCCTTTGAATCTTTTGTTTTACTTATAAGTTCAGTGCATACTGTCTGGTGGTATTGCCGCTTTTTCTGACGTATGGTGACTAGCGAGAATATATGCATCTTTGTCTACTGCAGTATATGATGATTTATATTGTGCAAGGGCGTTTTTAGCTGTTCTCTTCACATCTTGACATTCAGCGTCATACCATCTTGCAGAATTGCGAGGTGTCGTCTGCAGTGGTACATTCTTATACATGCAGTGGGCACTGCACTGTAGAGCATTTTCAAACAGCTGCAGGGCAAGGTCAGGTCCTTGATCTATGGAATGTCGAGCCTCAGCCAACTTCTCTCGGAAGTCGGCACTCAGCAGATACTCTCGTACTCTGTCCATTTTATCCTTGTCCCAGGTCAGTCTGGGGACAGTTTTAGTGCTCGTCGGAGAAAAGCGCTGTCGCCGTAACCGAGGACCTACGCTGATCTCCAACGGCATATGACTGGAATGGACGCTGCCTACTATCTTGAGATTTACTACACAGGTAAAATTTTCCGGAGAGATGAGACAATAATCAACCACACTTTCTCCGTTTTGTGTCAGACTGGTAAAAGTGCCCTCTGTATCCCCCTGTACGCTTCCATTCAGAATGCATAAGTGATAGGCTTCACACAGGCTTTCGAATGTTTCCGACTTCGACCATTTCAGCAGCGCCAATAAACGTCGTTTAGCTTAAGATTACACCTGAATCACGCGGACCGTTAAGGTGCATGGAGTACAGTACCGCTGAACAAGACGTTTGTCACAAAACGCAGATACATTAACGCGGCCGGATCTTAGCATAACTCCCCGGGCGTGCGAAGTCAGTAGCGTCTCGACTGGCAGAACAATGTTTAAACGAACTATACGAAGAACGTGTTGTCACTTCCGGCTCATGGACATGCGCAGAACCATCCATTACAATGAACCAAATATTACGCTACACCGGAATACAAACAACCGACTTATCACAGTCGCTCTCGTAGTGGTCTTATTTCCCGCTTCCACACTTCCAGTCAGCACAGCCAGTCTATTGGCTAGGCCCTCTGGTGTACAACCCCTGACCACTTTGGTGAATTTCATTGATCTTTGGTTGATTGGCAGGCCAGACAATTCAACTAATTTTCTAAAGGTTGCAAGAGCCTCTGAACAGTAGGGTTTTTTGGAATCAAATTTGAAGTTACACTGCATTGCCAGCTCCCTCCTGCAGGCAGCAAATTTCTGTCGCTGCTCACAGTACACCCTTGTTCAACAAGTTCAACATTCTGTCTCTCACTCTCTGTCTCTCTAATCAAGGATACTAATTAAGCTAATTAAG
>JAWQFJ010024964.1:20000-27500 GCA_034096865.1 Theodoxus fluviatilis
TCTGTATATGTGTATGTCTCTCTGTATCTGCGTCTGTCTCTTTGTATCTGCGTCTGTCTCTCTGTATCTGTGTATGTCTCTCTGTATCTGTGTATGTCTCTCTGTATCTGTCTCTCTGTATCTGTGTCTGTCTCTCTGTATCTGCGTCTGTCTCTTTGTATCTGCGTCTGTCTCTCTGTATCTGCGTCTGTCTCTCTGTATCTGTGCCTGTCTCTCTGTATCTGTGTATGTCTCTCTGTGTCTGTGTCTGTCTCTCTGTATCTGTCTCTCTGTATCTGTGTATGTCTCTCTGTATCTATCTCTCTGTATCTGTGTATGTCTCTCTGTATCTGTGTATGTCTCTCTGTATCTGTGTATGTCTCTCTGTATCTGTGCCTGTCTCTGTGTATCTGTCTCTTTGTATCAGTGTCTGTCTCTCTGTATCTGTCTCTCTGTATCTGTGTATGTCTCTCTGTATCTGTGTATGTCTCTCTGTATCTATCTCTCTGTATCTGTGCCTGTCTCTGTGTATCTGTCTCTTTGTATCAGTGTCTGTCTCTCTGTATCTGTGTATGTCTCTGTGTATCAGTGTCTGTCTCTCTGTATCTGTGTATGTCTCTCTGTATCTGTGTATGTCTCTCTGTATCTGTGTATGTCTCTCTGTATCTGTGCCTGTCTCTGTGTATCTGTCTCTTTGTATCAGTGTCTGTCTCTCTGTGTCTGTGTGTGTCTCTCTGTATCTGTGCCTGTCTCTGTGTATCTGTCTCTTTGTATCAGTGTCTGTCTCTCTGTGTCTGTGTCTGTCTCTCTGTATCTGTGTCTGTCTCTCTGTATCTGTGTCTGTCTCTGTGTATCTGTCTCTTTGTATCAGTGTCTGTCTCTCTGTGTCTGTGTCTGTCTCTGTGTATCAGTGTCTGTCTCTCTGTATCTGTGTATGTCTCTGTTACAAGTAGTATTAAAAGATTATTAATCTTTTCTTTGGCTCGTTAAATGTCTAGGGTGCTTCTATACTACTTGGCACCTTCCAATCAAACATTCACACAAGGATGACGTATGGACGTAAATGATGACTGGGATACCGAAATCAAAGTTCAAATTCAGTTTTAATCAATAATAGACAAATTGATCATGAGTGATAATTTCGACACAATAATTAATAAGGCATGGTGATACTGAAACGCATTTGCAAAATGTAATGAACCCTTCCCCAGAATAGATAATAACTAACGAAAAGGCTGCCAAGCCAGATATAAAGCTATACTCACAGCTCAGACCTGTCGTGGCGTCCAGCCAATCCGTAGCGAGCAAAGCGGCTCGTTTTCCAATGAATGAGATTCCACACACACACTATTTGGGAGAGGGTTTTTTGGGGAATGTCCATTCATGGACGCACTTCACACATACGACGAAACGGGAGTTTGCCTCTGGAGAGGAGGCAGTCGTGATTTTCTCGATTCTCGTAGAGGAGACGGAGGTCTTGACTTGTATTGGATTCAGGCAATGTAGAAGTCCCGGCGGGGATGCGTGGTCAGACGTCAGGTGGGGCAGTCGAGCAGACGGCGAAATCCTTCCCTTGGCGGGCAGACCGGCAGGCAAGACGACTTGAACATGTGATGGGGAGGGGAGCGAGGTGAGAGGCGGTCAGAGTTTCCTCATAGGTGGTTTTCTCATGAAGTGGAGAATTTCTAAAGACAATTTCTCCATACAGGGTGGTCAGCAGATAGTTCACTCAGGAGAGGAAAACGTTGCAACAACGAAAACTCGCAATACCTTATGCATAGTTCCTCCCCGCAGTCAAAAGTGAGGGCAATCCTCCATTTCGCCCTTCGTCTATCCATAGACGTTTGAAGAGAGTCACTGGGAATTAGT
This sequence comes from Theodoxus fluviatilis, assembly GCA_034096865.1. Taxonomy (NCBI): domain Eukaryota; kingdom Metazoa; phylum Mollusca; class Gastropoda; order Cycloneritida; family Neritidae; genus Theodoxus; species Theodoxus fluviatilis. The sequence continues at coordinate 21,849 of JAWQFJ010024964.1, forward strand.
CCGTCAGTGGACGAAATTCCATGGGTTTTCACAAATAGTTCAACACGTGAACTCTTCGAGACAGGGCGCCGTCCTAACAAGGGCTGTCTCTGTGAAAATTCTGCTACGGGCACGCCTGTGATCCCAAAACACGGGTTTAAATACCACAGCAAAAGTCTACCTGTTGTCCTTGACCAATCACAGCGTTGGAGGATGTCTTGATTCACGATATTATATCAAACGACCAATCAACTGTTCACATAGCCATCCACTCTCCCATTGAACAATAACTGAGCTGTCTCATTAGTCCGTTTCCTAAAAAGTTCACTGCAGATTGGTCAATGGTAGAGTGTGAATCGAGATGAATATAATATCCTCCCAAACGTTCTACTAAGTTCATTTCTGTATTGGAAGGAAAACAAGGTTCACTGTTCGATTTCCCTTCCAAAACTCCATTCACCATATAAATCCCAACATCCACACTGGCTTGGCAGCAATATCAAAATACACTATGGCTTGGCAGATAATTCCCAACCCACTATATGATATAACCACAACCAAGAGCAAATGGGAAATATGCGTTTCGTAACAGTCTCTCTGTGTCTGTGTCTGTCTCTCTGTATCTGTCTCTCTGTATCTGCGTCTGTCTCTCTGTATCTGTATCTGTCTCTCTGAATCTGTGTATGTCTCTCTGTATCTGTGTCTCTGTATATGTGTATGTCTCTCTTTATCTGTGTCTGTCTCTCTGTATCTGTATATGTCTCTCTGTATCTGCGTCTGTCTCTCTGTATCTGTGTATGTCTCTCTGTATCTGTGTATGTCTCTCTGTATCTATCTCTCTGTATCTGTGCCTGTCTCTGTGTATCTGTCTCTTTGTATCAGTGTCTGTCTCTCTGTATCTGTGTATGTCTCTCTGTGTCTGTGTATGTCTCTCTGTATCTGTCTCTCTGTATCTGTGTATGTCTCTCTGTATCTATGTCTGTCTCTCTGTATCTATGTATGTCTCTCTGTGTCTGTGTCTGTCTCTCTGTATCTGTGTCTGTCTCTCTGTATCTGTGTATGTCTCTCTGTGTCTGTGTCTGTCTCTCTGTATCTGTCTCTCTGTATCTGCGTCTGTCTCTCTGTATCTGTATCTGTGTATGTCTCTCTGTATCTGTGTCTCTGTATATGTGTATGTCTCTCTGTATCTGTGTCTGTCTCTCTGTATCTGTCTCTCTGTATCTGTATATGTCTCTCTGTATCTGCGTCTGTCTCTCTGTATCTGTGTATGTCTCTCTGTATCTGTGTATGTCTCTCTGTATCTATCTCTCTGTATCTGTGTCTGTCTGTCTGTCTGTCTGTCTGTCTGTCTGTCTGTCTGTCTGTCTGTCTGTCTGTCTGTCTGTCTGTCTGTCTGTCTGTCTGTCTGTCTGTCTGCCTGTCTCTCTCTCTGTCTCTCTCTCTCTCTCTCTGTCTCTCTGTCTCTCTCTGTCTCTGTCTCTCTCTGTCTCTGTCTCTCTGTCTCTCTCTCTCTCTCTCTCTCTCTCTCTCTCTCTCTCACACACACACACACACACACACACACACACCAGCATTACTGTTTTAAAGCCTGTAAATAGATGAAAATATCAAATGGGTCGTCGGCCGAATAATCAATCAACCAATCCGATCAATCCGACCAATCCAATCAATCCAATCAAACCAATCAATCCCCTCTCCCTCTCCCTCTTCTCTCTCTCTCTCTCTCTCTCTCTCTCTCTCTCTCTCTCTCTCTCTCTCTCTCTCTCTCAGAAGACAGATGCTGGTTTTTCAGAGCCTCAAGACGAGGAGGCCACAGCAGTGCAGTGCGGGTCAGGCTGAGGTCACCCTGGCAGTCATCTTGGAGTGGAGTCTCACCAGCAGCCATCTTGGCGTGGTGTCTCACTGGCAGCCATTTTGGCGTGGTGTCTCCCTGGCAACCAGCTTGGCGTGGTGTCTCCCCGGCAGCCATCTTGGCGTGGTGTCTCACTGGATATCTTTCCACGAACTGTTTTTCTGTAGACACTTGCCCGAGATGTCGCCTTCAGCTGAGCTTCTGCTGGCGTCTAGATTTTCCCGCCATTGAATTAAGAAATGTGTACATACTGAATATTTTAATATCTCCCTCGAAAATATTTCTAGTCCTAGTGTTCAATAACAAAAACAGTTTATGAATGTCTGGAACTAAGTACCCAAAGCATCACCGAAAAGAAGTCGTTTCATTCCGTTGTTATAAACTGAGGTAGAGAAGGTAGTGGAAGGATTCCCTCAGTCTCAAACCACAGAGGATCTGTGACGTCGAGTGCCAGTCCTGTGACGTCAGCGGCGTCTGACGTCAAATGAAAACGTCACTCTTCCACCACGAAATGAGACGGGCGTTATCTAGGCTCATGTCGAGACATAGGCCTACAAGAGTGAAGGGAATTAGGTCTGTAGCACTGAGATTTTGATAGATTTGGAACACGCATGCATCTGTTTTCGCTCGAATAGCACAGCGTCGTGTTTTTTCTTAGCTTTCCATCGGCAGCTGGTCAGCTGGGCCGATATGCGGCAATTTAGATAGCCACCATGAGGACAACAATGCGTTGCCTGTAACGCAGAGTCTTAACTTTTCAAAGCAATATGTCGTAAAACGTTATACCAGTGGGTATCAGCCTTCAGTAACTTTCATCTTTGTTTTTTTTTCTTCTGTTTTCAAGCTTTTTTCATCTTTGGAAAGAAAAAAGTCTCCACTTTGCGACAATACTCTTAACTCAGAAATTCCAAAAAGTGACATTCGCCAAATCATGTGGTTCATGGCTACAACAAATATCTACTTCACGGTTACGCCAACAAGCTGGAATGAAAAGACTAAATGATTTGCTTTGCAAAGGTGATTTGCTTTACTTACACTGTAGACTTGCTGCCAACACAATGATAATCAAAGTCTAATCAGGCTTGCATGACACAACATGAAAAATCCGCTACTGAAGTTGCACAGTTGACGATAACATAACATCACATTTATTAGATAGTTTTGCGTCCTTTTTGGACATCTACTGCGTGAAGTCATATCTGAATAATTTGGGGTATCTATGTCATTTATAGACGTGTCTTCAATGTGTTTGTTGTCGGTTGAATTATTTTATAACTTCGTCATTATTGTACCAAATCATCGTGCATCGATATGAATACAAGAGTTAGCAACTTAGCTGACGTGTAACATGGATTTGATGTATTATAAATAGATAAATAATAGATAGTCACCATGAGGACAACAAATGCGTTGCCTTTAACGCATAGCCTTAACTTTTCAAAGCAATATTTCGTAAAACGTTATACCAGTGGGTATCAGCTTTCAGTAACTTTTATCTTTGTCTTTTTTTATTCTGTTTTCAAGCTTTTTTCATCTTTGGAAAGAAAAATGTCTCCACTTTGCTTCAATACGCTTAACTCAGAAATTCCAAAAAGTGACATTCGCCAAATCATGTGCTTCATGGCTACAACAAATATCTACTTCGCGGTTACGCTGACAAGTTGCAATGAAAAGACTAAATGATTTGCTTTGCAAAGGTGATTGTTTTACTTACACTGTAGACTTGCTGCCAACACAATGATAATCAAAGTCTGATAAGGCTTGCATGACACAACATGAAAAGTGCGATACTAAAGTGGCACAGTTGACGATAACATAACATCACATTTATTAGATAGTTTTGCGTCCTTTTTGGACATCTACTGTGTACGGTCATATCTGAATAATTTGGGGTATCTATGTCATTTATAGATGTGTCTTCAATGTGTTTGTTGTCAGTTGAATTATTTTATAACTTCGTCATAGTTGTACCAAATCATCGTGCATCGATATGAATACAAGAGTTAGCAACTTAGCTGACGTGTAACATGGATTTGTCATTTGTCGTGTATGTTTTAAAATAAAAGATATGGAAAAATCCACCTATTACTCTTGGTAAATGTATACATGTATATTAATATATATATCGTCAATTATCAGAATACTGCTCAAAGGCGCTGCAAAGTCATTGGAAAAAGATAAAAGTTTTCAGTTTCTTCTTGAATATATGGAAAGAGACTGACTGTGGGGTGTCAAGCGGAGGACCGTTCCACAGTCTCGGTGCTGAGCACTGGAGCGCCCTGTCTCCCATGGTCCTGCACCTGCTCGGAGGGCAGGCAAGCAGCTCCTTTTTGGACGACCGGAGGCAGCGCCCTGGATGGTGCTCTCTCGAGAGGTCACAGAGATAGCTTGGCATAGAGGCCTTGTCCCGTACGCACCTCACATGCATGACCCTGGGAACAGTCTGTTGCGAGTTGGAATGATGAAAGTAGGCAGTCCTATCGTCACAACTAGGGGTCGACCTGCACCATTCCATGGCCGTGCGCAAATAACAACAGTCAACATACTTTGCAACGGCATCCTTGTAGTGCAGACACTTTGCCTATAGTCTAAAGCTGTGTTCATTTGGGGCGCAGTGACGACATCCTTGTAGTGCAGACACTTTGCCTATAGTCTAAAGCTGTGTTCATTTGGGGCGCAGTGACGACATCCTTGTAGTGCAGACACTTTGCCTATAGTCTAAAGCTGTGTTCATTTGGGGCGCAGTGACGACAGTGTACGAAGCCGAAGTGAACTTGTACGGGGACTGTTGCATACGAATTGGCCGCAGCTGACTGGATGGATGCGCGTACATGTATGTCACTGCCCGCGTAGAGTGCAAATAAGTCGACAGTGATAACAACGTCGTCGGAAGTCATCAGAGAGTTACCTCCCTCCGCTGTCGCACGCGTTTTTGAGGGAAATCTCTCCCGACAAGCTACACATTTGCTGCTGTAGGAGCTATTTTGCAGGTGGGCTGTTTTTATTCATTCTGCAAATTACGTAGCGTGCAAAAAAGTTGCCTGTGCAAAAGAGACGGCGGAAGTCAACAGTGATTTCCCTCCATTGTTGCTATTTGCCAAAATAAAATACTTCGCTGACTGCACGTGTTTTTGTGGGAAATCTCTGTACCATGCCATGCAACTGTGATATACAGGATGAATGAAAACATTTCACATGTAAAACTAGCTCGTACAGCAACAAATTCGATCATAACATGTCTCGTACGAGCTGCTGATTTTTTAAGAGAACATTTGTGAGCAATGGTAGGTTTAAACGTTGTAATGAATGGTATATATGATAGAACTTGTATCGAAGCAAAAACGAGCGCGAGGAGGAAACTTAGAGAGTGCCTCCGTCTAAACACAACAGAGAAAAGAGCTGCATACATTAAGTGTAGTAATAACTACAAGCAAATAATTAGAATGAAAAAGTTACCATACAGGCGTTTCGTGAGTGCAACGCTTACCAGGAATGTCCATGACTCTCAGACATGTTGGAGAGAAGTTAAACATCTCAGTGATAGATCCAACATGATGAGCAACATTTCTCTAGAGTCGTAGTATACCCATTTTTCTAAGCTCTTTTCTTCACCGATCACTGCGTTTGATGTTGGTGTAAACTCAACGGGGGACTTCTTGTGTTGCAGCGACACCGAAAGTGCACTTGATTCTTCAATATCAGAACAAGAGGTTCTGATTGCTTTGTCTCAGAAAAAGAAAGGAAAAGCAGCAGGGACAGATCTGATAATTGGGGATATGATTCGGAGTGCACGACAGCTCTTTCAGCCATTTCTGTTGCGA
>JAWQFJ010024964.1:37500-40000 GCA_034096865.1 Theodoxus fluviatilis
CGAGAATGTACTGGGCTAGTTGGAATCGACGCCAAGCAACGTCACGTGACTCTTCTAAAGCAGTTCCGCCCCGACTATGAGGCGTAACAAAGCAACGACTTTGTCGAGGGAACTGGCGTCAATGCTGGAATGCTCGCTCATTTCCCAGCACTTCACAGCACTTGCATTGTTGGACTGCAGTCAGGACTGGACTGAAACTATCCGTTTCTAAAGACCTTTGCACTGAAGAAACCTCTATATAAAGCGAAACGCACACAAAGAGAGAAATTATTCTCAAACCGAACCTGCAGAGGAGATTTCTCTTAACAGCCACAAGCGAGCACAAACCATTCACATAACTTTGTAACTAAACATGTATTGACAAATCCTCGCGCTCAAATATTGCTAGGGAGGCGCTAGGCGTTAGAAAGTATTTCTTTAAAATCACGCACAAACAAACCCGATGCAATAAAGCGGTTTTTTAAACATTTATTTCGTAATGGTGTACAGAATCGGGGGACAATGAGTAACACGAGCAACTTTAAGCGCGGGTCAGTGAAGACGATATCAAAAAGAAGATACCAACATTAAGAGATTCGTTGACAACATAACATAAATCGTTACACTTCTGTCTTCAACATTCTGTGTGGAAAGATGGATGCAGAATAAGGCTTTGAGGAAATGGATAAGTATGAAAATAAAATAAAAACTTATGATTCAATATTAGATTTTCAAAGCATTCGATGTTGAAACCTGGACAGCCTGTGTGTGTCTGATGATGTAGCGAGGAGCGCTCGTGGCTGACGTCACAGGCATTTCATGAGGACCTAGACGACATGACATATCCGGGTCTCTTCATCATTTCGCTTTTGGCCAGTTCCTGGGAAACAGACCAGAAAAACGCGTTTACGGATGTCAGCATGAAATTGAGGCACGAATTTCCCGGGAGTAGAAAGCACTTTTGCTCAGAGTGCATGACAATATACACAATTGGTTATTTTTAGCTGCATTTATCTTAGTCACCGTGATGATCTCTTCCTACTCCTCCTCCTTCTCCTGCTCCTCTTCTTGCTCTTCCTGCTTCTCCTCCTCCTGCTCCTCCTGCTCTTCCCCCTCCTCCTGCTCTTCCCTCTCCTCCTGCTCTTCCTTCTCCTCCTGCTCTTCCTCCTCCTCCTGCTCCTCCTTCTCTTCCTGCTCCTCCTGCTCCTCCTCCTCCTCCTCCACCTCCTCCTGACAATGACACCACAGTGGCAATGACACCATATTGGCAACGAACTACAGTGGCAATGCCACCACTGTGGCATTGACAACACAGTGGCAACGACACTACCGTGGCAATGACATTACAGTGGCAATGACACCACAGTGGCAATGATACCACAGTGGCAATGCCACCACTGTGGCATTGACAACACAGTGGCAACGACACTACCGTGGCAATGACACCACAGTGGCAATGACACCACAGTGGCAATGACACCACATTGGCAATGATACCACAGTGGCAATGACACCACTGTGGCATTGACAACACAGTGGCAACGACACTACCGTGGCAATGACACCACAGTGGCAATGACACCACAGTGGCAATGACACCACATTGGCAATGATACCACAGTGGCAATGACACCACTGTGGCATTGGCACCACAGTGGCAATGACACTACCGTGGCAATGACACCACAGTGGCAATGACATTACAATGGCAATGACACCACTGTGGCAATGATAACACAGTGGCAATGACACCACTGTGGCAATGAGATTACAATGGCAATGACATTACAGTGGCAACGACACCACAATAGCAACGACACAACAATAGCAACGACACCACAATAGCAACGACACAACAATAGCAACGACACCACAACAGCAACGACCCAACAATAGCAACGACACCACAACAGCAACGACACCCCAATAGCAACGACACAACAATAGCAACGACACCACAAAAGCAACGACACAACAATAGCAACGACACCACAACAGCAACGACACCACAACAGCAACGACACAACAATAGCAACGACACCACAGTAGCAACGACACAACAATAGCAACGACACCACAACAGCAACGACACAACAATAACAACGACACCACAATAGCAACGACACAACAACAACAACGACACAACAATAGCAACGACACAACAACAACAACGACACAACAATAGCAACGACACAACAACAACAACGACACCACAGTAGCAACGACACCACAGTGGCAACGACACAACAGCAACAACGACACCACAGTAGCAACGACACAACAATAGCAACGACACCACAACAGCAACGACACAACAACAACAACGACACAACAATAGCAACGACACAACAACAGCAACGACACAACAATAGCAACGACACAACAAAAGCAACGACACAACAACAACAACGACACCACAATAGCAACGACACCACAATAGCAACGACACAACAATAACAACGACACAACAATAGCAACGACACAACAACAACAACGACACCACAGTAGCAACGACACCACA
>JAWQFJ010024964.1:45000-58853 GCA_034096865.1 Theodoxus fluviatilis
TGCAATGTTTCACCCAAAAAACAATCCATTTAATTTCCAAGGTCATCTCTTATCTCGTTGTGGAATTACCACCATAAAGAGAAATGTTATTGTCATAGCCGCAAGCCGGTGCATGTATTCCACACTCTGAAGGTGGTCAAATTAACTAAACTTCACAACGTTGGGCCTAGCTAGCCGAACATGCTGTCTGAATTATGCAGGCCATGGAAGACCCGACGTCTATTCAACCGCTTTAAAGTGCTTTAGTGTAACGTTCACGAGTTGAGCTGAGAAATGTCTTAAATTATGCAGGTTGCATCGCAGGCGTGAACCACTAGCGGCGCTAAAACCATCACCTAGCGCCAGGCACGTAGTGTCATGCACGTAGTGTAAGGCAGTAGTGTAAGGCACGTAGTGTAAGGCACGTAGTGTAAGGCACGTAGTGTAAGGCACGTAGCGTAAGGCACGTAGTGTAAGGCACGTAGTGTCATGCACGTAGTGTAAGGCAGTAGTGTAAGGCACGTAGTGTAAGGCACGTAGTGTAAGGCACGTAGTGTAAGGCACGTAGTGTAAGGCACGTAGCGTAAGGCACGTAGCGTAAGGCACGTAGTGTAAGGCACGTAGTGTAAGGCACGTAGTGTAAGGCACGCAGTGTAAGGCACGTAGTGTAAGGCATGTAGTGTGAGGCACGTAGTGTAAGGCACGTAGTGTAAGGCACGTAGTGTAAGGCACGTAGTGTAAGGCACGTAGCGTAAGGCACGTAGTGTAAGGCACGTAGTGTAAGGCACGTAGTGTAAGGCACGTAGTGTAAGGCACGTAGCGTAATGCACGCAGTGTAAGGCACGTAGCGTAAGGCACGCAGTGTAAGGCACGTAGTGTGAGGCACGTAGTGTAAGGCACGTAGTGTAAGGCATGAAGTGTAAGGCACGCAGTGTAAGGCACGTAGTGTAAGGCACGTAGTGTAAGGCACGTAGTGTAAGGCATGAAGTGTAAGGCACGTAGTGTAAGGCACGTAGTGTAAGGCACGTAGTGTAAGGCACGTAGTGTAAGGCACGCAGTGTGAGGCACGTAGTGTGAGGCACGTAGTGTAATGCACGTAGTGTAAGGCACGTAGTGTAAGGCACGTAGTGTAAGGCACGTAGCGTAAGGCAAGTAGTGTAAGGCACGTAGTGTAAGGCACGTAGCGTGATGCACGCAGTGTAAGGCACGTAGCGTAAGGCACGCAGTGTAAGGCACGTAGTGTGAGGCACGTAGTGTAATGCACGTAGTGTAAGGCACGTAGTGTAAGGCACGTAGTGTAAGGCACGTAGTGTAAGGCACGTAGCGTAATGCACGTAGTGTAAGGCACGTAGTGTAAGGCACGTAGTGTAAGGCACGTAGTGTAAGGCACGTAGTGTAAGGCACGTAGTGTAAGGCACGTAGTGTAAGGCACGTAGTGTAAGGCACGTAGTGTAAGGCACGTAGTGTAAGGCACGTAGTGTAAGGCACGTAGTGTAAGGCACGTAGTGTAAGGCACGTAGTGTAAGGCACGTAGTGTAAGGCATGTAGAGTAAGGCACGTAGTGTAAGGCAGTAGTGTAAGGCACGTAGTGTAAGGCACGTAGAGTAAGGCACGTAGTGTAAGGCATGTAGTGTAAGGCACGTAGTGTAAGGCAGTAGTGTAAGGCACGTAGTGTAAGGCAGTAGTGTAAGGCACGTAGCGTAAGGCACGTAGTGTAAGGCACGTAGTGTAAGGCAAAGAGTGTAAGGCAAGTAGTGTAAGGCACGTAGTGTAAGGCACGTAGTGTAAGGCACGTAGTGTAAGGCACGTAGTGTAAGGCCCAGCTAGCACAGCACAGTGCCTGATTATGCCGTGTTGTGTTGTGGCTTCCTCGGTGGTGGATCGCCTCTCCAAGTGCTCTCTAGTTAACGTGTATATTGTGACCTTCCATCCATTGATGGGTGCTCAAACCTCTGGTCATCGGGCTACTTTTAAAAATTATTCCAACACCATCTAAACTCCCTGTGGAGTATGCAACCAGGCTGCGGATGAACGCGCTAAAACTAGCTTTCATTATTTTCCAACACAGTCCTCACAGGTGCCCCTTTTACTCCTGGTTGGGGAGAAGCAAAGTGAGTAAAGCACCTCCGTTCTAGGATGCAACTCTAGAATCGGCGCAGCTTCGAACACCGCACCCACCAGCCGCAAGTGACTGCCGGTCTGAGTGACTGATGGAGTTTTACGGCCCATCTGACTGTGTATACTCGGTACGGCCACTGAGCACGAAAATCACTAGAAAAGTTTAAAGCAAGCGCAAAAAAATCATGATGTCCCTAGTTATTCATCTCTTACGAATCGCTTGGGGAGACGCAATGGGTCTATTCTGACCCTCATTCTGTGAACCCGAGTCACGTGACTCTGGCACAGTTCGCAATGACTGCGTAATAGACTTGACACTTTGCATTACAGCATTGTGCCAAAAATAGTTCATTCTGGATACTATTTGTTTCCACTTTTTACAGAAATCATCCAGATGTAAAACTTGTTTCCATTTCAACACAAACATTTTCTTTTATCGAATAAACGCGTATTTATTGCTTCAACAAGCGTAATTTGTGAGTTTTGGGCGAAATACTCTTAGAACTACTTTAACGGCGTATGTCAGGGAGCAGAGTGCTATCCCACAAGCCTCTCGTGTGACCTCCTTATGAATATTCCGGACGGATTAGTTTCATCACGTGATATGAACAGTGCTAGAGCTCTTTCGCCGGCAGGTGAAGTCTCTAGTGGACTAGCATGTTGTGACCCCCAACCCACAGCGGGTAACACGTATTGAGACATTTTATTTATAGGCAGGATGTGCAGTGGTCCTTTCTGCTGGTGACGAATTTTGATACATATTGTTTGAATATTCTGAAAGAGTAAAAGTCATGAGTTAGCCTTCCTACTCGGATAACGTGTTCAGGGGTTTTGGCTCCAAGACAGGTCAAATGGGCCGCGGACGAATCCAATACTGAGGTGAGGGTGTGAAAGAGTTTCACCGTCACTGCGTCTGATTGGCCATGACGCCACACAGGACGCGTCCATTCCGCGCCACCAGCTCACCGTATCCCTGCAGCGAGGGGTCCTCTCCCGTCACGATGACGTCAGCGCCCGAGTGAAGAATGTCATCCGAGATCAAGGCCACGTGCAGTTGTTCGTCCTTGACCTTCATCTCACACAGGGGGGGTACTCGGCTGCAGAAGAAGGAAACACGTATGACGTCACAACTCGATGTCGAAAGAGTAATGCAAGATAATTTTTTAAAAGACCCAACATCCCGCCAAATACGCATTCCCCATTCCCCTGACCACCCTCACCCTACCCTCCACGCCCCCACTCCTCATGAAGGTCAAGACGAAAACAAAGCAAAAACAAAGCCTATCTAATGCCTGTACAAAACTGTACAAGAAACTTCACCCAGCAGAGGCGGGTTCCTTAAGACCAGAGATATGCAATCCAAAGCAATCCAAAGCAATCAAAAGCAATCCAAAAAATGCAAAGCAATCAAAAGCAATCCAAAGCAATCCAAAGCAATCAAAAGCAATCCAAAGCAATCCAAAGCAATCCAAAGCAATCCAAAGCAATCCAAAGCAATCCAAAGCAATCCAAAGCAATCCAAAGCAATCCAAAGCAATCCAAAGCAATCCAAAGCAATCCAAAGCAATCCAAAGCAATCCAAAGCAATCCAAAGCAATCCAAAGCAATCCAAAGCAATCCAAAGCAATCCAAAGCAATCCAAAGCAATCCAAAGCAATCCAAAGCAATCCAAAGCAATCCAAAGCAATCCAAAGCAATCCAAAGCAATCCAAGCAATCCAAAGCAATCCAAAGCAATCCAAAGCAATCCAAAGCAATCCAAAACAATCCAAAGCAATCCAAAGCAATCCAAAGCAATCCAAAGCAATCCAAAGCAATCCAAAGCAATCCAAAGCAATCCAAAGCAATCCAAAGCAATCCAAGCAATCCAAAACAATCCAAAGCAATCCAAAGCAATCCAAAAGCAATCCAAAGCAATCCAAAGCAATCCAAAGCAATCCAAAGCAATCCAAACAATCCAAAGCAATCCAAAGCAATCCAAAGCAATCCAAAGCAATCCAAAGCAATCCAAAGCAATCCAAAAGCAATCCAAAGCAATCCAAAGCAATCCAAAGCAATCAAAAGCAATCAAAAGCAATCAAAAGCAATCAAAAACAATCAAAAGCAATCCAAACAAATCAAAAGCAATCCAAAGCAATCAAAAGCAATCAAAAGCAATCCAAAATACGTTTCCGGTCTTTTTCTTTTCTTTACGTATTATCACTGTAACCATACGCAACGTCCAATGAGTGAGTTCTTGTAATATATCAGTTTCCAAAACTAGGTTCAGTTCAGTTCAGTTCAGTCTCTTAACTCTGAGATGGGTTGTTGAGACACTACTGATGACTTTCGGACAATCTTCCTCCATCGATCTCTATCCGCTGTGGCTCGCTGTGAGTCAGCAAAGGTCAAGCCTGTCCACTCTTTGATGTTGTCTTCCCACCTCTTTATTTGCCTGCCTCTCCTTCTCCCACCTGGTACGGTACCTTGCAGGATGGTCTTGGCCAGCCCACTGCCTCTTGACACGTGACCGTACCACTTCAGCTTTCTGCTTTGCACGATTGACAGCAGGTCTTCGTACTGTCCAATTGCTCTCCTGATCCTCTTGCTGACTTCCTCATTCGTGACATGGTCTTTATATTAGATGTTCAGAATCTTGCGGTAGCATCTCATTTCCAGGGCTGGTATCCGTCTCTGTAGTTCAGATGTGAGTGTCCAGGACTCGCATGCATACAAGAATACGGAGATGGCCAGCGTGCGCATGAGCCTGATCTTCGACGCGAGAGTGATGTTTCTGTCACGCCATATTGGCTTCAACTTTGCCAATGCTGCTGTTGTTTGTGCTATTCTGGACAGTATCTCTGGTTTGGACCCTTCATCGGTCACGATAGATCCCAGGTATTTGAAGTTGTTCACAGCTTCCAGTTTTTGGACCTTCACTTTGATTTCCATTTTGAGGCCCCGAGAATTGTTCGTCATCACCTTGGTCTTCTCGGCGCTGATCTCCATGCCATATGCCTGTGAGGTATTGTCCAGGTGCTCGACAAGACTAGTCAGCTCCTCTTCACTTCCTGCTAATCCATCAATGTCATCAGCAAAACGTAAGCTGGTGATCTTTCTGCCACAGATGCTGATTGATCCTTCGTGGTCTGTTAGGGCATCAGTCATTATCCTTTCGAGGAAGAGGTTGAAGAGTGTGGGGGAGAGTAGACATCCCTGTCTGACTCCGACCGTTGTCCTGAACCATTCGCCTGTGGTACCATTGAACAGGACTAGGTACTGTCTGCCATTTCGTCCCAGGTTTTATACCGACTCCTGTATGACTACAGCGGTCACTTAAAGATGGATTGCTTTCGATTGCGTATCCGTTGTCTGTGAGACCAAACTCAGTCCTACATGTCACGTCAGACAGGAGAGTTTACGATGCACACGAAGTCACTTTATTGCCTGCTCTTGTTCTGTGTTCGATGCTGGGCTATACACAATTTGCCACTTCAAAGTGCGTGTTATGTATTCAGAGAGAATCAAAATAGTCCCATATCACAGCGCGCCTCACCTGCCCACGGGCTGCACCTTGACTGGGAGCTGGTCTTGCTGTCCTCCGTCTGTCCCTGGAGGGAAAGAAGGCAGAAGTGTGTGTGTGAAAAACAAGCACAGTGCCTGTGGACCAACTCTACGCGTAACACCCATGTTAGGCAACATGCAGTTGTTTGTGTCATTAATCGTGTTTTCCTGTAGGTCTTTCTCAACGTGACCTGCGTTTGCCTCGGGGTCTGTTTCTGGTTAGAGTAGAGCTTCCCCTTTCCTTGCCTTGAAGCAGCAGATTATTTGTATTCAAAGCAAGCCTTTTTGCTAGGAGACCTGGTAATCGTAATGCCGACAGTTTAAAAAAAAATGTTTTCTTCACGTTAACTTCGCTTCAGCAAAAACATCAACATCAACCACAAAACCGGCAGCAGCGCTATCAACAACATCAACATCAACAGCAGTGGCGGCATCATTTTCAACGACGACATCAGTATAATCAACAACAACAACAACAACAACAACAACAACAACAGCCACAAGCAGTCTACATCACTGGAGATTGATGCTTCTCCCAATTTGCCGTGCCACGATCCCTGTGTGGATTGGGGGTAAGAAACGACCCACAGCGTCTAGCTACGATATCTGTAAAGGTAGACCCCCACGTCTCCCTACGCCATCTGTAAAAGTAGACCCCCACGTCTCCCTACGCCATCTGCAAAAGTAGACCCCCACGTCTCCCTACGCCATCTGCAAAAGTAGATTCCCACGTCTCCCTACGCCATCTGTAAAAGTAGACCCCCACGTCTCCCTACGCCATCTGCAAAAGTAGATTCCCACGTCTCCCTACGCCATCTGCAAAAGTAGACCCCCACGTCTCCCTACGCCATCTGTAAAAGTAGACCCCCACGTCTCCCTACGCCATCTGTAAAGGTAGACCCCCACGTCTCCCTACGCCATCTGTAAAAGTAGACCCCCACGTCTCCCTACGCCATCTGCAAAAGTAGATTCCCACGTCTCCCTACGACATCTGCAAAAGTAGACCCCCACGTCTTCCTACGCCATCTGTAAAAGTAGACCCCCCATGTCTCCCTACGCCATCTGTAAAAGTAGACCCCCGCGTCTCCCTACGCCATCTGTAAAATAGACCCACAGCGTCTCCCTACGCCATCTGTAAAAGTAGACCCACCGCGTCTCCCTACGCCATCTGTAAAAGTACACCCACCACGTCTCCCTACGCCATCTGTAAAAGTAGACCCACCGCGTCTCCCTACGCCATCTGTAAAAGTAGGCCCCCCACGTCTCCCTACGCCATCTGCAAAAGTAGATTCCCACGTCTCCCTACGCCATCTGCAAAAGTAGACCCCCGCGTCTCCCTACGCCATCTGTAAAATAGACCCACAGCGTCTCCCTATGCCATCTGTAAAAGTAGACCCACCGCGTCTCCCTACGCCATCTGTAAAAGTACACCCCCCAAGTCTCCCTACGCCATCTGTAAAAGTACACCCACCGCGTCTCCCTACGCCCAAAGATTATGTATAACCTATAATCTTTGCTACGCCATCTGTAAAAGTAGACCCACCACGTCTCCCTACGCCATCTGTAAAAGTAGACCCACCACGTCTCCCTACGCCATCTGTAAAAGTACACCCACCGCGTCTCCCTACGCCCAAAGATTATGTGTAACCTATAATCTTTGCTACGCCATCTGTAAAAGTAGACCCACCATGTCTCCCTACGCCATCTGTAAAAGTATAACCCCCACGTTTCCCTACGCCATCTGTAAAAGTAGACCCACAGCGTCTTCCTACGCATTTTGTAAGAAGGGAATTTATAACTAAGAAAATCTTGACTTGATGTGGTCTTACTATGGTTCTGATGCATTTCGTGGACAATGGCCCTAAATAGCCTACAAAGGCCGATAGGCGGTAAAACTCCATCCATCCATCCAGCCGTGCCATCTCATTAGCAGGTAACTGTTATCTTCCTTCTGAGGGTTTTCTATTCGAATGCTTTAGTTTTATGCTGCCACATTCTTTGCGTGTCCTCACTCAGTCTACTTTTTGTGTCTGCACTGTGTCTTCACTCAGTCTGCTACTTTCTGTGTCTGCACTGTGTCTTCACTCAGTCTGCTACTTTCTCTGTCTGTGGTGTGTCCTCACTCACTCTACTACTTTCTGTGTCTGCACTGTGTCTTCACTCAGTCTGCTACTTTCAGTGTCTGTGGTGTGTCTTCACTCAGTCTGCTACTTTCTCTGTCTGTGGTGTGTCCTCACTCACTCTACTATGTTCTGTGTCTGCACTGTGTCTTCACTCAGTCTGCTACTTTCAGTGTCTGTGGTGTGTCCTCACTCAGTCTACTACTTTCTGTGGTGTGCCCTCACTCGGTCTACTACTTTCTGTGGTGTGTCCTCACTCAGTCTACTACTTTCTGTGGTGTGTCCTCACTCAGTCTACTACTTTCTGTGGTGTGCCCTCACTCAGTCTACTACTTTCTGTGGTGTGTCTTCACTCAGTCTGCTACTTTCTGTTGTGTGTCCTCACTCAGTCTGCTACTTTCTGTGGTGTGTCTTCACTCAGTCTACTACTTTCTGTGTCTGTGGTGTGTCCTCACTCAGTCTACTACTTTCTGTGTTTGTGGTGTGCCCTCACTCAGTCTGCTACTTTCAGTGTCTGTGGTGTGTCCTCACTCAGTCTGCTACTTTCTGTGTCTGTGGTGTGTCCTCACTCAGTCTACTACTTTCTGTGTCTGTGGTGTGTCTTCACTCAGTCTGCTACTTTCTGTGTCTGTGGTGTGCCCTCACTAAGTCTGCTACTTTCTGTGGTGTGTCCTCACTCAGTCTACTACTTTCTGTGTCAGTGGTGTGTCCTCACTCAGTCCACTACTTTCTGTGTCAGTGGTGTGTCCTCACAGTCTACTACTTTCTGTGTCAGTGGTGTGCCCTCACTCAGTCTACTACTTTCTGTGGTGTGTCCTCACTCAGTCTACTACTTTCTGTGTCAGTGGTGTGTCCTCACTCAGTCTACTACTTTCTGTGGTGTGTCCTCACTCAGTCTACTACTTTCTGTGGTGTGCCCTCACTCAGTCTACTACTTTATGTGTCTGTGGTGTGTCCTCACTCAGTCTACTACTTTCTGTGGTGTGCCCTCTCTCTGTCTACTACTTTCTGTAGTGTGCCCTCACTCAGTCTACTATTTTCTGTGGTGTGTCCTCACTCAGTCTACTAGTTTCTGTGTCAGTGATGTGCCCTCACTAAGTCTGCTATTTTCTGTGGTGTGTCCTCACTCAGTCTAGTACTTTCTGTGTCAGTGGTGTGCCCTCACTCAGTCTACTACTTTCTGTGGTGTGCCCTCTCTCGGTCTACTACTTTCTGTGGTTTGTCCTCACTCAGTCTACTACTTTCTGTGGTGTGTCCTCACTCAGTCTACTACTTTCTGTGGTGTGTCCTCACTCAGTCTACTACTTTCTGTGTCTGTGGTGTGTCCTCACTCAGTCTACTACTTTCTGTGGTGTGTCCTCACTCAGTCTACTACTTTCTGTGGTGTGTCCTCACTCAGTCTACTACTTTCTGTGTCTGTGGTGTGTCCTCACTCAGTCTACTACTTTCTGTGGTTTGTCCTCACTCAGTCTACTACTTTCTGTGGTGTGCCCTCTCTCTGTCTACTACTTTCTGTAGTGTGCCCTCACTCAGTCTACTATTTTCTGTGGTGTGTCCTCACTCAGTCTACTAGTTTCTGTGTCAGTGATGTGCCCTCACTAAGTCTGCTATTTTCTGTGGTGTGTCCTCACTCAGTCTAGTACTTTCTGTGTCAGTGGTGTGCCCTCACTCAGTCTACTACTTTCTGTGGTGTGCCCTCTCTCGGTCTACTACTTTCTGTGGTTTGTCCTCACTCAGTCTACTACTTTCTGTGGTGTGTCCTCACTCAGTCTACTACTTTCTGCGGTGTGCCCTCACTCAGTCTACTACTTTCTGTGGTGTGTCCTCACTCAGTCTACTACTTTCTGTGGTGTGTCCTCACTCAGTCTACTACTTTCTGTGGTGTGCCCTCACTCAGTCTACTACTTTCTGTGTCTGTGGTGTGTCCTCACTAAGTCTACTACTTTCTGTGGTGTGCCCTCACTCAGTCTACTACTTTCTGTGTCTGTGGTGTGTCCTCACTCAGTCTGCTACTTTCTGTGTCAGTGGTGTGTCCTCACTCAGTCTACTACTTTCTGTGTCAGTGGTGTGTCCTCACTCAGTCTACTACTTTCTGTGGTGTGTCCTCACTCAGTCTACTACTTTTTAAGGCATGTCCTCACTCACTCTACTACTTTCTGTGGTGCGTCCTCACTCAGTCTACTACTTTCTGTGGTGTGTCTTCACTCAGTCTACTACTTTCTGTGGTGTGTCTTCACTCAGTCTACTACTTTCTGTGGTGTGTCTTCACTCAGTCTACTACTTTCTGTGGTGTGTCTTCACTCAGTCCACTACTGTCTGTGGTGTGTCCTCATTCAGTCTGCTACTTTCTGTGGTGTGTCTTCACTCAGTCTACTACTTTCTGTGGTGTGTCCTCATTCAGTCTGCTACTTTCTGTGGTGTGTCCTCACTCAGTCTGCTACTTTCTGTGGTGTGTCCTCACTCAGTCTGCTACTTTCTGTGGTGTGTCCTCACTCAGTCTGCTACTTTCTGTGGTGTGTCCTCACTCACTCTACTACTTTCTGTGGTGTGTCCTCACTCAGTCTACTACTTTCTGTGTCTGTGGTGTGTCCTCACTCAGTCTGCTACTTTCTGTGTCTGTGGTGTGTCCTCACTCAGTCTGCTACTTTCTGTGTCTGTGGTGTGTCCTCACTCAGTCTACTACTTTCTGTGTCTGTGGTGTGTCCTCACTCAGTCTACTACTTTCTGTGTCTGTGGTGTGCCCTCACTCAGTCTGCTACTTTCTGTGGTGTGTCCTCACTCAGTCTGCTACTTTCTGTGGTGTGTCCTCACTCAGTCTGCTACTTTCTGTGTCTGTGGTGTGTCCTCACTCAGTCTACTACTTTCTGTGTCTGTGGTGTGTCCTCACTCAGTCTACTACTGTTCTGTGGTGTGTCCTCACTCAGTCTACTACTTTCTGTGGTGTGTCCTCACTCAGTCTACTACTTTCTGTGGTGTGTCCTCACTCAGTCTACTACTGTCTGTGTCTGTGGTGTGTCCTCACTCAGTCTACTACTGTCTGTGTCTGTGGTGTGTCCTCACTCAGTCTACTACTGTCTGTGTCTGTGGTGTGTCCTCACTCAGTCTACTACTGTCTGTGGTGTGTCCTCACTCAGTCTACTACTGTCTGTGTCTGTGGTGTGTCCTCACTCAGTCTACTACTGTCTGTGTCTGTGGTGTGTCCTCACTCAGTCTACTACTGTCTGTGTCTGTGGTGTGTCCTCACTCAGTCTACTACTGTCTGTGTCTGTGGTGTGTCCTCACTCAGTCTACTACTGTCTGTGTTGTGTGTGTCCTCACTCAGTCTACTACTGTCTGTCTGGTGTGTCCTCACTCAGTCTACTACTGTCTGTGTCTGTGGTGTGTCCTCACTCAGTCTACTACTGTCTGTGTCTGTGGTGTGTCCTCACTCAGTCTACTACTGTCTGTGTCTGTGGTGTGTCCTCACTCAGTCTACTACTGTCTGTGGTGTGTCCTCACTCAGTCTACTACTGTCTGTGTCTGTGGTGTGTCCTCACTCAGTCTACTACTGTCTGTGTCTGTGGTGTGTCCTCACTCAGTCTACTACTGTCTGTGTCTGTGGTGTGTCCTCACTCAGTCTACTACTGTCTGTGGTGTGTCCTCACTCAGTCTACTACTGTCTGTGTCTGTGGTGTGTCCTCACTCAGTCTACTACTGTCTGTGTCTGTGGTGTGTCCTCACTCAGTCTACTACTGTCTGTGTCTGTGGTGTGTCCTCACTCAGTCTACTACTGTCTGTGTCTGTGGTGTGTCCTCACTCAGTCTACTACTTCTGTGTCTGTGGTGTGTCCTCACTCAGTCTACTACTTTCTGTGTCTGTGGTGTGTCCTCACTCAGTCTACTACTGTCTGTGTCTGTGGTGTGTCCTCACTCAGTCTACTACTGTCTGTGTCTGTGGTGTGTCCTCACTCAGTCTACTACTTTCTGTGTCTGTGGTGTGTCCTCACTCAGTCTACTACTGTCTGTGTCTGTGGTGTGTCCTCACTCAGTCTACTACTGTCTGTGTCTGTGGTGTGTCCTCACTCAGTCTACTACTTCTGTGTCTGTGGTGTGTCCTCACTCAGTCTACTACTGTCTGTGTCTGTGGTGTGTCCTCACTCAGTCTACTACTGTCTGCATCTCGTGTGTCCTCACTCAGTCTACTACTGTCTGTGTCTGTTGTGTCCTCAGTCTACTACTACTGTGTCTGTGGTGTGTCCTCACTCAGTCTACTACTGTCTGTGTCTGTGGTGTGTCCTCACTCAGTCTACTACTGTCTGTGTCTGTGGTGTGTCCTCACTCAGTCTACTACTGTCTGTGTCTGTGGTGTGTCCTCACTCAGTCTACTACTGTCTGTGTCTGTGGTGTGTCCTCACTCAGTCTACTACTTTCTGTGGTGTGTCCTCACTCAGTCTACTACTGTCTGTGTCTGTGGTGTGTCCTCACTCAGTCTACTACTGTCTGTGTCTGTGGTGTGTCCTCACTCAGTCTACTACTGTCTGTGTCTGTGGTGTGTCCTCACTCAGTCTACTACTGTCTGTGTCTGTGGTGTGCCCTCACTCAGTCTACTACTGTCTGTGTCTGTGGTGTCCTCACTCAGTCTACTACTCTACATCTGTGGGTGTCCTCACTCAGTCTACTACTTTCTGTGTCTGTGGTGTGTCCTCACTCAGTCTACTACTGTCTGTGTCTGTGGTGTGTCCTCACTCAGTCTACTACTGTCTGTGTCTGTGGTGTGTCCTCACTCAGTCTACTACTGTCTGTTGTGTGTGTCCTCACTCAGCCTACTACTGTCTGTGTCTGTGGTGTGTCCTCACTCAGCCTACTACTGTCTGTGTCTGTGGTGTGTCCTCACTCAGTCTACTACAGTACACACAGTACACAGTACACAGTACACAGTAATTTATTGCGCCAAGTGACATCATTTAAAAAACGAGCACGAGGAAAACTAAGTGATGAAGGCTAAAAGAAACAAAACAAAAAGCCAAACACACGCATCGCTTACACACCCTAACACGCCGTTAATGCAAAAAACATGGACATTTCCCGATGTACCTCACTCACGACACACACGCAGCTGCACACAGACAAGAGATAAGACTACACCTGAAACCAAAAGGGTTAACTGGTAAATGGGGCAATATACAATGAACAGTTAAGTTACTATTTAAGAACTGTTGACAAAAGAGGAACAAACTAAGATGATACACCCACCCACCCACCCCCCTTTTAAGTGGCAATAAATAATACATATGAACAGAGACAAGACCACTAAGACGTACCCCCCCACCCCCCCACCCCCATCCCACCCCCGTCACCCCACAAAAGAATACAGTAGAACAATACAAAAAACAGTGAAAGCTACAAGAAGACCAACCCTTCCCCACCCCCACCCCCTCCCCCACCCCTCCCCCCACCCCCAACCACACTCAGTAGCAGTCCATATAGCCCAGAGGAAGCACAAAAGAGAAAGTGGCACTGTCATAGATGTGGAGAAGTGTGTGCGCACCGCCGACAGGATCAGCGGCGGCAACGCTGCCTGGGGAGGTTCTGGACAGCGTTGAGCTCCGTCACCGCCGTGGGGAAGAACGAGTTCTGAAAACGGCATGTGCGCGTTTTGAGGGACCTGAAACGACGGCCAGAGGGAAGGAGCTGGAAGAGGGAACAAGCAGGGTGGGAGGGGTCCGCCACAATCTTACGGGACTTGCGCACTATGCGCTGGGCGTAGATAGAGGCTAGGGAGGGCAGATCACGGCCAATGATCCTGCCAGCAGCGTGCACGACACGCTCCAGCTTGTCTTTCTGCTGTTGAGTGGCCCCTCCGAACCACACACAGATGGAGAAGGTAAGAACACTTTCCACCACAGCACGGTAGAACTGGAGCATGATCTCCGGAGACAGTCCAAACTTCTTGAGCTGCCTCAGGAAGTACAGCCGCTGCTGGGCACTCTTATGGATGCCGTCAATGTTGTTGCCCCAACTGAGGTCGGAGGAGATGAGCGTGCCGAGGAACTTGAAACAGTCCACGATCTCAATGGTCTGTGGTGTGTCCTAACTCAGCCTACTACTGTCTGTGG
>JAWQFJ010024965.1:0-10298 GCA_034096865.1 Theodoxus fluviatilis
AAATACCATGTCACGAATGAGGAAGTCAGCAACAGGATCAGGAGAGCAATTGGACAGTACGAAGACCTGCTCTCAATCGTGAATAGCAGAAAGCTGAATTGGTACGGTCACGTGTCAAGAGGCAGTGGGCTGGCCAAGACCATCCTGCAAGGTACCGTACCAGGTGGGAGAAGGAGAGGCAGGCAGAGAAAGAGGTGGGAAGACAACATCAAAGAGTGGACAGGCTTGACCTTTGCTGACTCACAGCGAGCCACAGAGGATAGAGATCGATGGAGAAAAATTGTCTGAAAGTCATCAGTGGTGCCTCAACAACCCATCTCAGGGTTGAGAGACTGAACTGAACTGAACTGATGGTGGTACTAATTGATAGCAGGTGTCTGCCTAGCTCCCCGTATACCAGATGGTTGGGAGTTCTCACATCTAATCCTAGGTATTTCTTACATGCAAATAAGTGAGCTTTTTCTATCTGATCTCTGTTGATTAGAACCCATATTTCTGAAGCATAGCTCAAGATAGACTGCACTTGAGAGTCAAAAAGTCTGAAGAAAACGGATGTGTTCGTACTATGTAAATTCCACATAGCTTTCAATATATGAACACTTTTCTGTTTGCCCTTCGTGGCAGTGTCCTCAAGAGCTGCACTAAGAGATAATCTAGTCATGAAAACAAATCCTAGATACTTGTAAGTGTTTACCACTTCTATTCTATTATTACACGTGTGCCATTTTTTCTCCTTCAGCGAAGTGGCCTCCTCGCTGAAATACCATAACTTTCGTTTTTTCAGTATTCACCGTTAAACCAAGTTTTCTCGATATCTTAACTAGACAATCTATTTGGGTTTTTTTGTAGCCCGCTCGGCGTCGTAGATAACAGAGCTATGTCGTCGGCGAAGAGAAGGGCAAATATCTCAGACATCCCAGGCACCATTTGAATGCCATGTTTGCCATGAGCGCGAACATAGTCTGCGACAGTATTAGTAAACATTAAAAAGATGGAACTACTCTCAATGGCGCCTTGCTTCACTCTAACCGAACATGAAAAAAATTCGGACATGCTGTCTTTCCATCTAAGACATGCTTGCACATCTGAATACATTGCTTTTATCATTTTAATAAATGTTGACGATAACCCAGCGTTTTGGAGAACCTTCCATAGTTGGTAATAATTAACGGAATCAAAAGCATTTTTGTAATCAACGAAGGCAGTATACAATTTTCCTCGACCGCCTCCGTAAATGTGTTCGAGAATCATGGCATACAAAGTAAAACTATGGTAGATAGTAGAGTGGTCGGTTCGGAAGTCTGCCTCTTCTACACAAATTTTGTCTTCGACCTCAAGCCAAATACGCAGTCGTCCAGTGAGTACCGAGGAGAAGATTTTGCTCAGAGTGGATAAGAGTGAGATTCTCCTGTAGTTATCAGGATCTAATTTATTTCCTTTTTTGTATATTGGGACGATGGCCGACTTGGACCACGCCAACGGGTATTGTTGTTTTTCAACCTAATGTCACCAAAGTGTTGTTTAGATATGAGTAAAATTGCGAAAGTTATTCGAATTTTGGTGATGATACTTTTTTGTGTCACCCTTGTATACCGTCGATCCCAGGTCCTTGCCTGGCTTTACCCTTTGGAGGGATGCTTTTATCTCATCAACGGTAAATGGAGCATCAATGTCAGGGTCTTCTTTGACGTACTCTGGATAAGGGGGTCTGTCATCCGGGCTCACTTTGTCTTGCCTAAATAGACTTTCAAAGTGATTTTTCCAGACGTTCATGTCAATATTAGGTATCGTGACTGATCTCCGGGTTGCACAACGTATCTTGGACCAAAATTCGCCTGAATGTTTAATGCTTTTAATCTGAGACGGACTATTTTCAGTGTAGTATTTACGTTTCCTTTCTCTGGTGAGAATTTTAAATGATCTGGAATCATTATAGGCTATTATATCTCATGTTAATTTCGTCTTTCTATAACGTCTGAGAGTTTTCCTGGTTCCTTGCCTTGCTTTCCTACAATCACTATCCAACCAGGGAATGAGTTCTCATAATTAGAAGGGTCTCTGATTCTTACTTCTTTCTTCATGCATTCTGAGCAAGAAGCCAAATTATGTGTAATCAGGAGAATGGATGGATGGACGGAGTTCAAGGGCCTATCAGCCTTGTAGGCTATATAAGGCCACAACGTTAAGAAACACTCATCTTTAACAAAGAACTAAAACTCTTCAAGACAGTGAGGTCTCATATAGTTCATCTAATAAGTGACATAAAATCAATTTAATCGAGTCCCAGTGCCCACTAGCCAGCAAAGGCTGTGTAGAGCCCCCAAACACGAAGACGCCTAAAGGGCAATAGGGCAAAATTTCACATCTCAATTTCCCTCGTCACCGACAAAGCACTAAAGGATAGGTGGATGGAGCCCAAGGGCTCATCAACCGTGAAGTCCATTTAACTCCACAACATACTTTCACTGAATAAAAATGTGCAATGAAAAGATTACCTCAGAAGAGGTAAGTGGAGAAATGTCGAAAACAATTAAGATATAGTACAACTCATAAACGAGAATAATACTCAGAATCTATCAAAAATGTTATCACAGCTAGAGGATCTTTAAAAATGTCAGACAGACTGCTCGACCCACTCCGTAGATGAGCAAATCGAGGGCACTCCACCAGAACGTGCCGCATGGTAAGCCTGCACTGGCAGGTGCGGCACTCGGTGGAGGATCCGATCGCAACAAATAGGAGTAGGTCAGAACAGAATGGCCGATCCGGGAACGGCAGAGCACAACTTCCTGTCTTCTCGTGAGCGATGTGGGGGAGAGTCGCTCACTCCACACAGAAGCTACTTCATGAAGTTTGTTACGTGCCCTGCCGTCCCAGTCGGCCTGACACAGGTTAGAAATGTATTTATTAATACGGAGTACCAGGTCGCCCGCCGGGACCCTGCCCGGGGACACGGGAAGGGAGAGAGCAGACTTGGCAGCCTGATCTGCTCTCTCGTTCCCCGGGATGCCCATATGGCTAGGGACCCAGCAGAAGGCGACCTCAGTACACCCCCCCCCCCCACTGTAGTCGACACAGATGAATAAAAATACAAATACAAACAGATAAGGATGGGAAATCTCCCTACTCCGCAGAGCCTGTAAGGCCGATAGCGAGTCACAGACCACACTGTTTTGTGGCAGTCTCTTGCTCTGGGCTACGCCAAGAGCGGCCTCAAGTGCACTAAGCTGTGCGGATTAGATCGAAGTCCCATCCGGAAGGCGAAAACGCAAGAAGGAGTCGCGGGCGACAACAGCTGCCGCCACACGATCCCCGTCTTCAGAACTATCCGTATAAAGTGGATAAAAATCTGCATAATGCGATTAAATTTCCCGGAATTCATTCCTGTAAAGGTGAGAGAGGGCAGCACTCTTAACAAACCTAGCAAGATGAATTAAAACAACAGGCTGAGGCATGAACCATGGCGGTAACAAATACAAAGGATAGGTAAACATTTTGTTCAACCGAACGTTTGCCGCCGCGATATCATTCTCAACTCGTATCCCCAACGTGGGGATACAGCTGGGTTTGGCCGCGTAAAGGTGCGAAAACTTTGGTTGTACAACACAATGATAAGTAGGATTGGTCGGGTTAGAACCCACACGAACGATGTATTGTAACGCAAGCTTGCGCCTACGTAAATAAAGTGGAGGCTCGCGCGCCTCCGCATATAAACTCTCCACAGGAGAGGTGCCAGTTGCACCTCCTCTTCTCGTATTGGCGCATCCAGTTCCTCATGCTGAACAATTAGGTACTGGTTGTTGTCAACATACATTACACACTGGTCTTGGCCAAGCAGAGTTTGAAAATATATTTTCCCCTCGTCCATATGTATTGAAGGATTTTGGGGATCTTGTATTCACTGCTTTTCGTACCACTGGCCAAAAGGCTGCAGAGTTTCTTACAGTATTTATACGGGTTGGACATACAGCTTTATTATGCGTTTCTTTTCTCTGATTAGTTTCTTGTACTCATTTTGAAGTTCAACCTATTGTTTTGTATCTATTGCCAATCCACTATTTCTGGCATGAAGAAGCGCTTTTCTCGCGTCCCGTTTTGCTCGCTGGCAATCAATGTCAAACCAACAGGGGTTGCTACTAGCCCGCCTTGGTCCCGACTTAGAGGGATTCTGCATACACTGAGCTCTAGAAATTAGCGTCTGAACAAAAATATTTACTGCCTCATCAAGATCGTTATCTATCAGTACAGACGCCTGTCCAAGGTTAGTTCTGAACTCAGCAATGTGTAGGTTCTGTTTCACTTCCTGTGCCTTTTGTCTCTCCAAAGAAATTTAGTGTTTTTACCCTGTGGAGGAGGAGCCCGCATGGGTGCTCTACTGTTTACATCAAAACCTACGTGCATCTCTAAAGGCATATGGCTAGATATAATAATAATAATAATAATAATAATAATAATAATAATAATAATAATAATAATAATAATAATAATAATAATAATAATAA
The DNA here is from genome assembly GCA_034096865.1 of Theodoxus fluviatilis. Lineage (NCBI taxonomy): Eukaryota > Metazoa > Mollusca > Gastropoda > Cycloneritida > Neritidae > Theodoxus > Theodoxus fluviatilis. The sequence continues at coordinate 4,503 of JAWQFJ010024965.1, forward strand.
TAATAATAATAATAATAATAATAATAATAATAATATAGTTCATTTATACGCACATACCTTCCCTTGACAGGCAAGCTCATGGCGTTAACAATTTAAAGAATCAACACTCATTCAACCGCTCAACATTACATTCCTACAAAAAAATCACGCATTATACATATAAACAAAAAAACACAAAACAAACTAAGATTCAATAGAACAAACTATACAATATACATAGTTCTTGTAGGCAAGGTCAAGTAAGGCGAAGCAGCTTAGGGGGAAAGGCGGATCGGAAGAGGTGGGTCTTTAGAGCACTTTTGAACTGGGGCAGAGTGTCAGAATGGCAGACTGAGAGAGGGAGACTATTCCAGGTTACAGGTCCAATAAATTATAGGAGAAGGCACGCTGTCCTTGAGTTTTCTTGTAACGGCGGGGGATCTTAAGCATTCTAGAGTCAGCAGCTAAGCGTAGAGATCTGGAGGGCGTGTAGACTGTAAGAATTTCTGTAAAAGCGTGTAGTGCGGTGTTGTTGATGGCCTTGAAGCACAAAGTAGCAAGTTTATAATATATCCCCTGAGAGATGGGGAGCCAATGAAGTGTATGTAGGAGTGAAGAGACATGGGTACGCTTGGGACTTCGAAAAACTAGCCTAGCAGCACAATTCTGAACTTTCTGGAGTTTGTTAAGCAGAGTGTCAGGGATGCCAGCGAGAAGAGAGTTTCCATAGTCGAGACGAGACAGAACAAGTGATGTGATGAGCGTTTTGGTGGCCTGCTGAGAAATATAATGATGAAAGGTACTAATTTTCCTTTAACTCGTAATATGCTAACTGACAGACTTTGTTGACATGAGCTCTCATTGACAGATCATCGTCAAACATGACGCCTAAATTTCTAACAGACTGAGAGAAGACGATGTCACTGTGACCAATGGTTAGTTTGAGGGCCTGATCCGATTCGCCTCCGCCGCCCACCAGGAGTGCTTCAGTTTTTGAGTCATTGAGTTGGAGCTTGTTCCGGGTCATCCACCGTTTCACGTCAGAGATACAGTGTTCGCTGGTAGAAAGAAGAGAGTGGATTTGACTGGGATGGGAGGAGTTGTAGAGCTGGGTATCATCAGCAAATTCACTGTGAGAGACTGAATGACTATCAATTACATTGGAGAGTGGTTGGGTGTACAGTAGAAACAGCAGAGGACCCAGAACAGAGCCCTGAGGGACTCCGTACTTGAGAGGTGTAGGATCAGAAGCAAAACCCGAGATCGAAACAGTCTGTCTACGTTCTGAGAGATATGAATGCAGGAAAGAGAGTGCTAAGTTCTCAATGCCAAACATGTTTCTAAGACGGGTGAGAAGAATTCCATGGTCTATTGTGTCGAACGCGGCACTCAAGTCCAACAGAGTAAGAAGAGAAACTTTGGAATCATCAGAAGCAACGAGAAGATTGTTTAGAACACGGAGCAGAGCTGTTTCGGTGGAATGATGAGCACGGTACGCGGATTGAAAACGGGCCAAAAGGTCATACTGGGACACGTGCTCCAGCAGCTGCTGCAAAGCTAACTTCTCTAACAATTTTGACAGAAAAGAAAGATTGGAGACTGGCCTATAATTACTAAGTTTGTTTGGATCCAGGTCCTGCTTCTTCAAGAGCGGCTTAACTATAGCCTGCTTGAAAACACTAGGGAAGGTGCCAGTCTGGAAGCAATCATTGATCATCTGTGTCAGGACAGGTAGGATCTCATCAATGCACTCAACTAAGAGGGGTGTGGGAACAGGGTCAAGGTCACAGGAGGTAGGGTTCATACTGCGGATGGTCTTGAGGACCGCACTAGCCTCAACCGGGCTGAACTGAAGGAGGGGAGTACCCCTGAAGGATACTGGGTCATCACTAACAGGCGCACCTGCATCAGCAGACATGTCAACGTTGCTTCGAATATCGGACACCTTGGACACAAAAATATGACATTGTCTCCTATCTTAAATTTGACATTAGGGATAAAATTGCTCGCATAAAGTAAACCATAATCAATGACGCTATCGCCACGCTGAGAGAGATGGGTCATGTTCCCCATACTGTCGCTAGTCGTGCTTCCGTTCAATATATATAAATGGTATATTTTGCACAAATTCATTAGAATTCTACCAAAGTGGTTTGTACAGTGATCCTGGGAGTTTCATCAGCCAAACACTTTCAGGGCAGTGACAGCTGCCAGAACCCAACCCTACATTTTCATCCTCATCTTCACTGTCATCTTGACACGATGCATGTTTTATTTGTCCATTCTTGCATTAAAATATCCACATACAAGTATGGATGCGCTCGGGTACTCTCCTTGTAGTCTGAGTAGTTCCTCTTCCAAGAATAAAATGTTGCACTTGACATTTTTACCATTGTAATAAGTGGAGTCCACTGGGGGGATGTTTACACAAATAAGAAGGATAAAAGTATTCAAACCTCTATGTGGATCTAAAATATGAGTGGTTGAGACGGGTCGTCGGCGGAAGCATCAGGGCGACTCGGGGTGTGCTCTCCCGGTGGGAGTGTCAGACTGAGTCTCGGCATGCTGTCTAAGCCTGCCACGCCATGCACCGCCTGCCCTCGGAGTACCTCCCGCGCGAGGAGATAACTCCTCGTCACCCCCGTCAGTGCCACATTTCCCGGAGATCCATTCCAAGTTTGCCTGGTCCCTGTTCACTGGTTATGAGTCCTCTGCGGCATTGAGCGTAGAGTGAGGTGGTTACGACGATACCTTTTACTGATTGTCACCGCTGTGTATCGAGTAGTGCGTGAATGAAGTTGATCGAAAACGATCACCGGAGTTTGTGAACTTTGATTTCCCGGCGCAAGCTGGGAGAATCCCCGTATAACAGGATATTGCGAAGAGACTTGTGCAACACATACAATGTACATACATATACAAGCGCACACACACACACACACACACACAAGCACATAGTAGCAAATACACACGTACACATGCACACACACACACACACACACACACACACACACACACCCACATACACACACACACATAGTAACAAACACATTCTCACACATACCCACACAACACTTGGCTCACAGGACACATCTCCATCACACACACACACGCGCGCGCGCGCTCGAGCGCACACACACACGCACACACTCACACTCGCACGTACACACACACATAACACACAAATACACAAGGTTGAGACTCTGCAATACCATCCATCTAAGGACGACTAAGTTTTCTCCATTACCGATGCGAGTGAGTGAGTGAATGAAAAAACAAACAAACGAACGAACAAAAGAATAAATGAATGAATGTATAAATGAACGAGTGAGTGAAACTCCACGGCTCTCAGCCACTGTAGGCTCTGTCAGTGTGTGTATGTAGGTCTAGGTGTATTTGAGGCTGAAAGTCTTGTCGCAGAGCCATGCCAATCATCAAGATCAATGGCTCAGGGTTGCAGGCTCTGAAGGCCCTCACGCACTTGGGAAGCTGCCTAGCATCTGCCTGCAGCATGGACAAAGAAGTTTCCAACAGGCTTGCAAAGGCATCCTTTGGACGGCTTTGGAGTCGAGTGTGGAGCGAGAAAGGACTCGCCATCCCAACTAAGATCGCTGTCTCCATGGCAGTTGTCCAGACATCGCTGCTTTATGGCTTTGAAACTTGGATCATGGACACTGTACTGCAGGCAACTCAGGATCCTTGATCGATATCATCTTCGATGCCTCCGCAAATTAATGAAGATATTTTGGTAAGACAGAACTCCCAACACCAAAGTACTTCGAAGCGTCCAAGTTTGGAGCATAGAAACTCTCATGATGGGTAGGTCTTGAGAATGATTGATGACCGCCTCCCCCCAAAAATATCCTCCTCTCTGAGCGTGCTGCTGGTGCACCGGCCCCTGGAGGTCCACTCAAGCGCTTCAAGGACGGCATAAGGGTCACCCTCAGGACTTGCAACATCAAAGCTACCGGCTGGGAGTTCCTGGCTACAGGCCGTAGTGCTTTCAAATTTCGAAGAAATGAATGCTTTAGTGCTTTCATCACCTTGGCGGATTGGATTGCATGTCATGGTTTGATATATGTGGTAAACGTGGCCATTTATACCCATGCCTGTAACGAAGTTGCAGACGACACTTATTTTGGGATATCCCTTGACTTTCCTTTATGACTGGTGATAGTGATCTCTCTTCTGTTATCAATGAAAATCGACCCTAATACTTTTATCGAGTTTTCTCATCGATTCAGATGGATAAAATTGAATGTGAAATCATTTTGGGGATTCATGTATCCAAAGAAGTCATCCAAAATCCTCTACGTTTATTGATGATGTGCTTTTTATGTCATTAAAAAACCCATAATCAAAACTCTACATCGTAGCAGAGATGAAGCAGAGTGCAACGGAACGTAGGGTTACCCGTTGACTTTCTAGACTGGTATGAGCACTTCGAGAGCACAAAAAGACAAGACTGGCTACGAAGGAAAGTTGTGCGAAGAGGCCAGCTCCGACCAAGTGACTAAATGACCTTCCTACAGGTAATCGACAATTATGCTCGATCTTAGGCCGCAATATATTACTATTACAATTTAATTTATTTCACGGGATTCGAAGCTTTTGCAACCTGCAGTGAATCCATAGTATTGTCCAATTAATATGTATCCATATGCATAATCATTTGCGTGTCGCCGATTTGAGATGCGCAAATGCGTGCATGTATGAGTTCGAATATTTTGCACACGTGTTATTTGCGTGTCTTGCATAAGCAATTTTCATTTATGTATTTTAAGTTTACATATTTTAGTTACAGAATGTCTGCTTGTTGTTTTTATGACACTACTGATACTATTTTGGCCACGGTAGTCTAGTAATAAACATTTTAAGACGTGCATGAACATGCACGACTCCAACTTATCATTTGCCTTCCTCACTCTAATCCTCTCTCCATTTTTCATATTCCTTTTATGTCCACAAGCCCTTGGTCCTGGCCCCCCGTACCTCTTTCTCTCTCTCTCTCTCTCTCTCTCTCTCTCTCTCTCTCTCTCTCTCTCTCTCTCTCTCTCTCTCTCTCTTTCGTCCTTTACTGGTCTTTACCCCCTCCTCGGCAGCTTGCTGCTCTTTCACGTATTCCAAAAGTGATCAGGAGAATACAATCTAGGTTGTTGACAATGTTTACTTCAAGACTAATGCAAAGTATACAGTTTGTTTAGGGAACTTTCGCCTGCTGCCACCACTGCATGCATCGAAATGTTGGGTCCAAATCTGAGGACTGTTTCCGCAGCCGCTTGAGCGATGGTCCGGTGTATGGAGACTATTTGGCTGTACTGCTGCGTGAAGTAATATCCACTGAAGGCTCGACGGAGTCGGCTCCTAGCACCAGCGGACCAAGCCTGCATACCCCATGCCATTGTCACGACAAATGCCGCCCAAGCAGCAGGACCCGGGCACGCAGCACTGCTCAGCGGAGGTGCAGTCCTGTCCTTGCCAGATGCATCGTGGTCGAGGTGCTGTGGTTGTTTCGGGTCGTCTCTGCCGAAGTGGAAAAGAACTAGAGAGCACTGTGAGAATGCAAACCTCCGCCAAGGAAGCCAAATGTATCTGCCATGGCCTGCATAGTTAATACAGGCACCATGTTCTGGTAGCCAGGCCTGACTCTGCGCAATGACATCTCTCTTTATAGTTCCACGCCCCAAACTACACAATAGACAGATAGCATACTCTTGTTGGTAGTCATTTTAAAACGAGAGAACTTATAACCTTTATGTAATGGATTGTTCCTCGGGTGATACCCTGACCTTCCACTAAATTTAATCAGAATCCGTT
>JAWQFJ010024966.1:7500-12529 GCA_034096865.1 Theodoxus fluviatilis
ATGTTGCGCATTGAGCATGCCTGCTAGGTGTGAAGTCTTGCGCATTACAAGAATACACATACAAACATACATACATACATACATACATACATACATACATACATACATACATACATACATACATACATACATACATACATACATACATACACACACACACACAGAAAAGCATAAGTATGACACTCATACATACTTGTGCACGCACACACACACACATACACACACATACACATACGCATATTTGCGCACGTGCGCATACTCAAGTCCTCGCCGTCCTCCTCACACTACATACGGACACACACAGCGCGTCAAAAAGACATTAGTATTTCCTTCCAAGCGCGTGGCTGGGCGTGAGCTGTCCCCATTTTTTGCAAATGGCACCGCGTCAGCTTCCGGTGACCTTCAAACTGGGATCAGTGGCAGTGGCGCCCGCGTGTCACCGGAAGTGGGGGTAGACCACACTGTGGCACGAGCCGTTTGCAAAGTGATAGGTCCCCGGATGTCACTACGCCTCTCCAATCCAACAACTATTGAATTGGCGTGAATGGTCGAAGTTATGGATAAGTCTATTCGTCTGACGCTCGCATCAAAAGTCAGCCCGCAGAGCTGCACGGATGTTCACTAGCTGATCATGTTCTAGGATAACTAGAGCTATGGCAGTGTTCCTTTGAGACTACAGCCTGTGGTCTCCGTATTTAATCGTCTGGAGTTTTCCATATTCATGGGACTTTCTCCTGCAGCCGTCAGTGTCGATCCACTTAGCAAAGCTGAACAAACATTTGCTACACAATCCTCTGGATTTACGACCACAGGATGAATGAATAAATGAATGAATGAATGAATGAATGAATGCATGAATGAATGAATGAATGAATGAATGAATGAATGAATGAATGAATGAATGAATGAGTGAGTGAGTGAGTGAGTGAATGAATGAATGAATGAATAAATGAATGAATGAATGAATGAATGAGTGAGTGAGTGAGTGAATGAATGAATGAATGAATTACTAAAAGAATGAATGGATGTTTACCGCCCATCATCCTTAGAGGCTATGTATGGTCATTTATGACGGTACTCCTCACAGATGGTCGGAGCGAGAGCTTGTCAAGGCACGAATTCTCTAGTTGTTCGCCTTTTACGAATCACGTTGCGACACGCGGTTTGCCCAAACTTACCCCATGCCACAGGGGGAAGAAACGATGCAACTGCAAGGAGAAAGCATTTTCAGACCGATGGAGAGTACATGATTTATAAAGAATATGGCTGCTTTTCTGTTAATGGTCGCTTTTAAAAAATCGCCGATGTGTTCATAGCTTTCGCAAGATTGCCTGCTAGTCACACTCTTTAGCGACAGGAAACTATTGTTCCGAACATGGCGGATGTAATGTCAGAGAGATGAGATGATAATCTAACAAACGAGCTTTGTGCCTGTCATTTCTGGTGGCACTGTTCCGCTGTACATATTAGTTGTCTACATTTTAATGGAGGATTTGTCTCACTTGAGCGTGGCTGGTAAGTGTCCAATCTTGGGATCTGCTGCCATTTGCACCGATCACGGCGTAGATAGGAGACGCACAGGGCTGATATGAGCTCGGGCGAATGAAAGGTTGAGGTTGTTGGATGATTACTGCAGTTTGCATCCGTCACCGGAGGCCCTGCCTGCGGATCCCCCTGTGGGTCTGGGGTAAGAACAGACCTTCCGTTTCAGTCAAAGGTGAATAACCAGGGAATCGTAACTTGACTTGCTCTTGTTGCGACTTGTGTCCTTCGTAAAGTCCTGTAGATCTATATGAGGGTTCTCCTAGCTTGCGCCGGGAAGTCCTATCTGTACGGGGGTTCTCCTAGCTTGCGCCGAGAAGTCCTATCTGTACGGGGGTTCTCCTAGCTTGCACCGAGAAGTCCTATCTGTACGGGGGTTCTCCTAGCTTGCGCCGAGAAGTCCTATCTGTACGGGGGTTCTCCTAGCTTGCGCCGAGAAGTCCTATCTGTACGGGGGTTCTCCTAGCTTGCGCCGAGAAGTCCTATCTGTACGGGGGTTCTCCTAGCTTGCGCCGAGAAGTCCTATCTGTACGGGGGTTCTCCTAGCTTGCGCCGGGAAGTCCTATCTGTACATGGGTTCTCCTAGCTTGCGCCGGGAAGTCCTATCTGTACGGGGGTTCTCCTAGCTTGCGCCGGGAAGTCCTATCTGAACGGGGGTTCTCCTAGCTTGCGCCGGGAAGTCCTGTAGATATGGGGGTTCTCCTAGCTTGCGCCGGGAAGTCCTATCTGTACATGGGTTCTCCTAGCTTGCGCCGGGAAGTCCTATCTGTACGGGGGTTCTCCTAGCTTGCGCCGGGAAGTCCTATCTGTACATGGGTTCTCCTAGCTTGCGCCGAGAAGTCCTATCTGTACGGGGGTTCTCCTAGCTTGCGCCGGGAAGTCCTATCTGAACGGGGGTTCTCCTAGCTTGCGCCGAGAAGTCCTGTAGATATGAGGGTTCTCCTAGCTTGCGCCGGGAAGTCCTATCTGTACATGGGTTCTCCTAGCTTGCGCCGGGAAGTCCTATCTGTACATGGGTTCTCCTAGCTTGCGCCGGGAAGTCCTATCTGTACGGGGGTTCTCCTAGCTTGCGCCGGGAAGTCCTATCTGAACGGGGGTTCTCCTAGCTTGCGCCGAGAAGTCCTGTAGATATGAGGGTTCTCCTAGCTTGCGCCGGGAAGTCCTATCTGTACATGGGTTCTCCTAGCTTGCGCCGGGAAGTCCTATCTGTACATGGGTTCTCCTAGCTTGCGCCGGGAAGTCCTATCTGTACATGGGTTCTCCTAGCTTGCGCCGGGAAGTCCTATCTGAACGGGGGTTCTCCTAGCTTGCGCCGGGAAGTCCTATCTGTACGGGGGTTCTCCTAGCTTGCACCGGGAAGTCCTGTAGAAATGGGGGTTCTCCCAGCTTGCGCCGGGAAGTCGAAGCCTGAATCCGGTAGTAGTATTTTAAAAAATCATTTATTCGTGCACTGGTCGACTCACAGCGATACAATCAGATCACAACATTACCATAACTGCACTTCACTCATGGGGCTCGACCCCGTGAGGACATAATCTCTGTTATCAGCGATCTCACACGTCTTCTTAGTGCTTTCACGTGTCTTCTGTCGCGCTCCCACACTAGAAAGCTATATTTCACGTGCACACTCTCTGGAGTACACTTCACTCTAGGGAACAAAACCCGTAGAGGACACGATCACTCCTTGTAAAGGAGGACTTTTTGAACCCACGTGTATTCTCCTCGCGTTTTCACCTCTGTCTTCACGCTCCGCTTGCAGGCTTCTGTGCTTCTTACAGTCTTTCCAGAGTGCTTGGCCCTTAACGAGAACCGACTAGACCGTCTCGAAGCCGTGCGATGCAACGTCACGCCACACATGAAAGCAATCCACCCTGGCTACGTCACGTAACTAAGCAACAGCCTTGTCGAGAAGACTGGCGTAAAGCTGAAAACTACCATGATACTCCAGCGCATTCCAATACTTTCACGAAACTCTCAATCTAATCAGTTCCAGGGATTTCGTGATCAATGGCCTTACATATAAAGGTTAATAGGCCGTAATACCTCATTCAGTCATTTCCCCTGCGGAATAAAATATTTTCGTGAGCATTATAATGGATGATGACAAGAAAATTGTATCCATTTTTTCAGAGCTTGCGGGTGATAAAACTCCGCATGCGTATATTCGCACATGAGCAAACACTCATGTGCATACACGCCCCCCCCACCCCCACCCGCGCGCACACACACACATAGGCACACACACACTCACATGCATTGCATCGAGAAGGTCCTGTTCATTGAATTATAATACCGGAAATATCAAGTTAAAATGGTACGATTTGTTCAAAATTGTTTTAGTTCTATAGACGGCGAGGATGCGGTTTGTGCATAAGGTTTAAATGTTCATCACACAAATTCAGAAGAGCTCATTAGTTGCATCGTTAAAATAAATAACTAGTTGTGCATCTAGACAACGCAAATGCACATACAGTACGTATACATCATCCCAGTGTGCAGAGAAACACATTTTGTTTCCAAACTCAGCCCTTTCTTACAACCAGACCACCCGGCATTGAATTCTCACACTCAGCAGTCTGCAGTCAATCGACCCTGCCATGTGCAGGGGGGTTATTAGTAGGAACCCGCTCAGTCCTGGATACAGGCCACGACCTCTGACCTTCGGTCACATGACCTGTGATCTTCTTTGAGCTAGCTGCTTATGCCCATCGAAGTGTGGAAGTCGAGAGACTGAACAAGCTTGTGAAGAAACGTTTACCTGTAGACACACTTGTGAATGATGAATATCTTGACCTTTCACCATCAAGCGGACTGGTCGAAAAGTCTGCGAAAATAACGGCACATCAACCCGACACAGTACAGCAGAGAAGACTGCTTTGAAGATGCCTGCGATATCAAGGCCTACCGAATAAATGTGCATTTGGCTGACGTTAATCAAAGGGCCGGAACGTGGTAACACTATATCAAAGGTAGATTACTGACAATTTTCAAATGGTGATAGAGTGCATCGAATTCAAAGGTAACTAAAATACCAATATGATCGGATGCAACAGTTTTGTATACACGCACAAAGACATTGGTTCGTTGTCAACATCAGGGTTTGTGTTGACTTAAATCATGATATCCCAGAGAGAGCGCTCCAGTAATTTATTCTTCTTTGGCCTTGATGTTTGATTAAAGTGGCACGTGCGACGTAGCTTTAAAAACATATCCGCCGTCATGTCTGGTTTGAATTTATAGATAATGAACTTTCTGATATTGTAAGTAACGATCTGAGAGCCAGCAGACTTATCGAAATAGTGTGAGGACGTGCCTTTTATTAAATTCTTGTAGCGAGTGACTGTCAAATCAACGTCACGCGGCATACATTGTACGACGTAATTAGAAACTTGTAATATCATCCAGAAGAACGTGGCAAATCTAATGAAGAATTTCAGGAAAGTACAGCGTGCCTAATCATAAACTAATTCTGCAGTAGGACAGAAAT
>JAWQFJ010024968.1:0-12863 GCA_034096865.1 Theodoxus fluviatilis
ATATATGTCATTGTAGTTAGGTCAAGTTCCATATTTGAATTTTGCTTCTCTGGTACACTATCTACCCATTTTAGTATGCATAAAAAATTGTACATGTATAATTCTTGCGATATTTAGACTGAGACTCATTCTCTCTCTCTCTCTCTCTCTCTCTCTCTCTCGCACCTCTCGTTACTCTCTCTCCATCTCTCACTCACCTCTCCTTACTCTCTCTCTCTCTCTGTGTCTCTCTCTCCATCTCACTCTCACCTCTCCTTACTCTCTCTCTCCATCTCTCCATCTCTCTCCATCTCTCTCTCTCTACCCCCTCTCTCTCTCTCTCTCCCTCTCTCTCTCTCTCTCTCTCTCTCTCTCGCACCTCTCGTTACTCTCTCTCCATCTCTCACTCACCTCTCCTTACTCTCTCTCTCTCTCTCTGTGTCTCTCTTGTTCCATCTCACTCTCACCTCTCCTTACTCTCTCTCTCCATCTCTCCATCTCTCTCCATCTCTCTCCATCTCTCTCTCTCTACCCCTCTCTCTCTCTTACCTCTCATATCTCTCTCTCTCTCTCTCTCTCCATCTCCCTCCCTCTCCCTCTCACTCTCTCTATTTCTCTCTCTATCCCTCTCTCTCACCATCTCTCTCTCCCTCCTTCTCTCTCTCTCTCTCTCTCTACCCCTCTCTCTCTCACCTCTGCTCACTCTCTCTCCATCTCTCTCCATCTCTCTCTCTATCCCTCTCTCTCTCTTACCTCTCATTTCTCTCTCTCTCTCTCTCTCTTTCTCCCTCCCTCTCCCTCTCTCTCTATTTATCTCACTCTATCCCTCTCTCTCACCATCTCTCTCTCTCCCTCCTTCTCTCTCACCTCTCCTCTCTCTCTCTCTCTCTTTCTATCCCTCTCTCTCTTACCTCTCATTTCTCTCTCTCTCTTTCTCTCTCACCTCTCCTCTCTCTCTCTCCATCTCTCTCTCTCTCCATCTCTCTCTATCCCTCTCTCTCACCATCTCTCTCTCCCTCCTTCTCTCTCACCTCTCCTCTCTCTCTCTCTCCATCTCTCTCTCTCTCTCTCTCTCTCTTTCTATCCCTCCCTCTCTCTCTTTCTATCCCTCTCTCTTACCTCTCATTTCTCTGTCTCTCTTTCTCTCTGTCTCTCTCTCTCTCTCTCTCTCTCTCTCTCTCTCTCTCTCTCTCTCTCTCCTCTCTCTCTCCTCTCTCTCTCTCTCTCTCTCTCTCTCTCTCTCTCTCTCCTCTCTCTCTCTCTTTCTCCCTCTCTCTCTCTCTCTATTTCTTTCTCTCTATCCCTCTCTCTCACCATCTCTCTCTCTCTCCCTCCTTCTCTCTCACCTCTCCTCTCTCTCTCTCTCTCTCTCTCTCTCTCTCTCTCTCTCTCTCTCTCTCTCTCTCTCTCTCTCTCTCTCTGAGAATTCCATCCGCGAGACCATTAGCTGCTCTGATGGAGACAGTAATCCTCAGCCGAGACGCTGCATAGAGGATCAAACCTCGAGACGAAATATCTTGCTGTAGATCGATGGAAGTAAAGTCCCACTCCCTCCTCGGCGTGGAGGCCAAGATCCACCACAGAACCCCAGAACCAGTAAACTGCTGATGGTTCTCGACTCCCCCCCCCCCCCCCCCAGCCCTCACGACCCCCCCCCCCCTCAATCCCCTTCTTTTCCTTTTCATTTCTTCAGAATTCCTTGAAATTTTAGAGCAAAGCAAACACTACGATATTGTTTGAAATGGAACATTAATATATGAGCACATAAAAGCAACCTTCTGCCTGTTCAAAACAGTGCAAATATGGCAAGCTGTGATAATGTAATTCTTACATGCGTAAGTTTTTGTAATCACTCCGCAATATTTCAATTATTCGAACAAGCAGAATGGGTGGGATGTTGAAATGATTACTTTTTGCGGAAAAAACACACATTTTGATTGTCATTGTGATTTCTTCAGTTGGTTATTGTGCCCAAATTGTAATTTGCACATCCGTGTGAACAAATCCCTCCAAAGAAATGAAATAGTATATTATCACAATGGTAGCTAACTAAATTTTTCATGTTCACCACCTCCATTTTCATGAATATTCATTTCGATGTCGAAAGGTTTATATGGTTTGTTAAAAGTTAGTCTTTACATGTAACTATTTTTGGGGGGTTCCATATGATACGACAATGTTCATTACTTGCACCAAATAGATGTGTGGTAATTTTCATGACAACTATAGGCCTGTTCACGAGGCGCAACAATGTGCAGCGCTGCACAGCGCTTGCGCCGTGAAACGGCTTGTTCAGGACGCGTAGCGCTGCAAAGCGCTGCATATGATTCGGCGCTTTGCAGCGCTGCGCGTCCTGAACAAGCCGTTTCACGGCGCAAGCGCTGTGCAGCGCTGCACATTGCTGCGCCTCGTGAACAAGGCTACTAGAACGCTGCGCAACTAATTTTCGCTGAACATTTTAGTACTTATAGCACTCCGTTGAAAGCGGCATAGAAATTCCACTTTGAGAGAGCTTTTAGTGTACTCTTAGAGTCGGAAGATGTGTCGCGAGACAGATTTCTCTGACCAGAAACTCCTAGTCCATGCTAACGCACCTGAATGGGGACACCAACATCGAATGCTACACAGAAACCCCATGAGGCACAATATTTTTTCTCACGGGGGAAACTATCCCACGACCTGAATATAGGTACATTAGCTATTCAGAGAGGCAGCCGATGTCAATGGACGTCCTGATGGAGGCAGTAAGAGACTCAATCAATCGACAGGATCGATTTCCCATTAGTCTCACGGCACTCATTAGTCTAACCTTCACCCCTGCTTGACCCTGCTTGATGCACGGGTTCAGCAGTAGCTTAGAAAGGGGTTTAAATGGCGGGCTCGAGGTGGGATGTTGAGGCTCCATTAGCGAGGCACACGAAGAGAGAACCAAGGTTAGATCGCCAGCGTTTCCATGGCACTGGATGCTGTTTGCGAACTGAGAGCGCACCGCTACTCAAAGGACGTTCATGGCGTTGCGTTGTACTTTTCAAGGACGTTGATGCGAAACCCTCTAAAAGAGTTTGTAACGATGGGAAAATGGTGGAAGAGTGAGAGTGAGAGATTGAGAGAGAGATTGAGAGAGAGATTGAGAGAGAGAGAGAGAGAGAGAGAGAGAGAGAGAGAAAGAGAGAGAGAGAGACTTTAGACTTCAAACTTTATTGTTTGAGGCCAATGGCCCATAACAAGGGCTCATCCAACACACATGTGTGTGTACAATACAATGTGCTATAGATGGGACATCAAGGAAGTTCTTTTAATGCAACTATTTAAAACTAAATACACCCGTTCTTCGAAATACTTCCTATGGAGGAGTTGCTAATAATCAGTTTCGTCTCTGCAAAGCATAATGAATGTACATTGCCACTTGTCGGGTTTTTCATGTAATGTGCCATCGATTAGATACAGGTAGCCTATTCTCTTTGTTTTCTGTAAATGTTTTTCTAGGTATGTTGTCCTTAAGTCATCAAACTTACGACAGTACAGTAAGAACTGTTCATCGTTTTCATGGGCATTGTGGCAAAATGGACAGCACATTTCGTCTCTATGTGTTTATTGCGTATCTTCTGTTTACAGAAAGCTCATTTATATTACATCTGAATCGGATAAAAGTATCTATAAAATTCTTGATGTCGATGTAGTCTACATATTTTTCTGGTTCAAACATTTGTTTTAATTATCTGTACATTCGGAATCTTTTGCTCTCCAGTTTACTGAGCCATTCCTGTTGGTAACAATCTCGTAATCGTTGCTTAAGGCTATGTACAAAACTTTGTTCGTTTACGCCCCCTTTGGTGACCCATACATTACCAAACTCTAATTCGCATAGTCGACTTTCAATCATTTTTGGTCCAGTCAAGTTTAGGAGACACCATATTTACAAGCATGCAGTAAGCCTGTTTTGGGAGCCTTTTTTCTGGTAATTTGATGAGCCTTAACCAATATTTGATAGCTTTGATAGCAGAATTAATAAAAAGGGGGTATCTTCCTAGCTCTCCATATACCATACAGTTCTAATGTCAGGATTTAAGAATCTCTTACATGCAAAGAGGTGTGTTTTTTCGACACTGTCGTGTCTTTGCATACCGCATACCTCTGCGGTATACAGTAGTGCAGGTAGCACCTGCGCATCAAACATACGAAAGTATATAGACATGTTCATACTATGAAGCTTCCACATGACCTTTAGCAGATGGACTATCATTCGTTTGGAATTTGTACCTTGATCATTCAGAGCCACCGTGTTCGATAGTTTAGTAGTAAACACATAGCCAAGGTATTTGTATTTATTGTCTGTCTCGATCTCATTGTTGCCAAGAAACCATTTCTCCCCTCGTCCAAGACACCCAACCCGCCGAAACACCATTATCTTTGTTTACCTTAAATTAATGCGCACACCAAACTTTCCACATATTTGAGCCACGCTATCAATTTGGCATTGTAAACCTATGGGTGTGGTGGACAATAAAGCGATATCATCAGCAAAGATAAGGAAGAACAACTCTGGCATTCCTGGCAAAAGCTGCACACCATGCCTTCCTCTCGCACGGACTTGGTCAGCAATAGTTGTAATTAGAAGAGGAAAAATTGTCGGACTCTCCAATGCTCCCTGCCTTGCTCCAACCGGACAGTCAAAGAAATCTGAGATGGTGGAGTTCCATCTCACACATGCTTTAACTTGAGCATGTATTGCTCTGAGCATTTAAATAATTTTAGAAGAAAGTCCAATATTTTGCAAGACATTCCACAAGCATGATCTATCAAAAGAGTCAAATGCCTTGGTATAGTACGCAAAAGCAACATAGAGCTTTCCACGACCGACACCGCACAAATGTTTTGTTGCTATGGCATGAAGGGTGAATACATGGCCAATCGTGGAGTGCTCAGATTTAAAACCGGCTTGCTCGGGACATACCTTGTTTCTCTCTCAGCCCATTCTTGTAGACGTTTTGTCAGGATCGAGGTAAAAACTTTCTTGACAATGCTTAACAAAGAAATACCTCTATAGTTTTCAGATAACGGCTACTAAGCAGATAACGGTTGCTGTGCAGATAACGGCTGCTGTGCAGATAACGGCTGCTGTGCAGATAACGGCTGCTGTGCAGATAACGGCTGCTGTGCAGATAACGGCTGCTGTGCAGATAACGGCTGCTGTGCAGATAACGGCTGCTGTGCAGATAACGGCTGCTGTGCAGATAACGGCTGCTGTACAGATAACGTTGCTGTGCAGATAACGGCTGCTGTGCAGATAACGGCTGCTGTGCAGATAACGGCTGCTGTACAGATAACGTTGCTGTGCAGATAACGGCTGCTGTGCAGATAACGGCCGCTGTGCAGATGGTGCCACAAAGGACGCCATTTGGAGTTCATTCTATCGCCAATCTCTGAAGCTACCAGCGGGGCTCCTGTCGGGGAAAAATATCATAATTTTTTATTCAAGGTCTATGACGTGCAAAAAAAAAACCAATCAACTAAAAAATCGTCCAAAAAGAAGCTTTCTCAACCTTCTATCATGTTTACAATATGCATCACCAGCTCCTGGCAGCCCCATACCCAGTAGTCTCCCCTCCTGCATGGGTGCATAGTCAGCTCCTGGCAGCCCCACCTCCAGTAGTCTCCCCTCCTGCATGGGTGCATAGTCAGCTCCTGGCAGCCCCCACCCAGTAGTCTCCCCTCCTTCATGGGTGCATAGTCAGCTCCTGGCAGCCCCACCTCCAGTAGTCTCCCCTCCTGCATGGGTGCATAGTCAGCTCCTGGCAGCCCCACCTCCAGTAGTCTCCCCTCCTGCATGGGTGCATAGTCAGCTCCTGGCAGCCCCACCTCCAGTAGTCTCCCCTCCTGCATGGGTGCATAGTCAGCTCCTGGCACACCCAGTAGTCTCCCCTCCTGCATGGGTGCATAGTCAGCTCCTGGCAGCCCCACCTCCAGTAGTCTCCCCTCCTGCATGGGTGCATAGTCAGCTCCTGGCAGCCCCACCTCCAGTAGTCTCCCCTCCTGCATGGGTGCATAGTCAGCTCCTGGCAGCCCCACCTCCAGTAGTCTCCCCTCCTGCATGGGTGCATAGTCAGCTCCTGACAGCCCCATATCCAGTAGTCTCCCCTCCTGCATGGGTGTAGTCAGCTCCTGGCAGCCCCACCTCCAGTAGTCTCCCCTCCTGCATGGGTGCATAGTCAGCTCCTGGCAGCCCCATATCCAGTAGTCTCCCCTCCTGCATGGGTGCATAGTCAGCTCCTGGCAGCCCCATATCCAGTAGTCTCCCCTCCTGCATGGGTGCATAGTCAGCTCCTGGCAGCCCCACCTCCAGTAGTCTCCCCTCCTGCATGAGTGCATAGTCAGCTCCTCAACCTCTACTCGCCTACTGAAACCCTGTTTTTGACAGGCGGATTTAGGCGAGCAAGCTTTGGCGTTTGATCATGTGCGAGGCGCAGTGCCGTGGTTCTATCCCTGGGACGGGAGAAAACTGAAGTATTTCTTGCTTCCTCACAACCGTCATTACCAGCAGAGGTGCCAGAAAAGCGGCAGATGCGTATGAAAGGCGGTTCTGGACCTTCCCTCTGTCGTGCTAAGAGCAGTCTTCAACACAGGATTCTGGGTTCCCGTCAAAGAACCAGTCATCACTGACAGGGCTGTCAGAACAGCAAGCAACAGAGTGAGTGGAACTGTTGGACCATCCTGCAAGCGCTCCAGTTCTAGTCTGCAGCACGAATATCAGAGTTCCTCTCTTTAAACAAGGATGGCCAGAAGCAAGAGGAGGAGGAGCAGAAGCAAGAGGAGGGGCAGAAGCAAGAGGAGGAGGAATAGAAGCAAGAGGAGGAGCAGAAGCAAGAGGAGGAGGAGCAGAAGCAAGAGGAGGAGGAGCAGAAGCAAGAGGAGGAGGAGCAGAAGCAAGAGGAGGGAGCAGAAGCAAGAGGAGGAGGAGCAGAAGCAAGAGGAGGAGGAGCAGAAGCAAGAGGAGGAGGAGCAGAAGCAAGAGGAGGAGGGGCAGAAGCAAGAGGAGGAGGAGCAGAAGCAAGAGGAGGAGCAGAAGCAAGAGCAGGAGGAGCAGAAGCAGAAGGAGGAGGAGCAGAAGCAAGAGCAGGAGGAGCAGAAGCAAAAGGAGGAGGAGCAGAAGCAAGAGGAGGAGGAGCAGAAGCAAGAGGAGGAGGAGCAGAAGCAAGAGGAGGAGGAGCAGAAGCAAGAGGAGGAGGAGCAAAAGCAGGAGGAGGAAGAGCAGACGCAGAAGGAGGAGGAGCAGAAGCAAGAGGAGAAGGAGCAGAAGCAAGAGGAGGAAGAGCAGAAGCAAGAGAAGAAGAAGAAGCAGGAGGAGGAGCAAAGGTGGGAGGAGAAAGAGCAAATGCAGGAGTAGGATAACAATGTAGTTGTTGGTGATGATGATTGTGGCAGGAGAAACATTTTTTTTCAATTAAAAACCAACTCAATCACAATCCATTTAACATCTATCAAATCCACTCAATCCAAATTCAAGCCAATCATTGACAGGTCTATGATACTTTATTCTGAGCTCCTCTATTTCAAAGAAAGTCGTCAACAATAGAGACACAAGAATGGCAGCAGACGTGTGCGAGTCGGAGTCTCGAACAATCCCGAAGTCGGTCTGCGACAGGTCTATGATACATTGGACAGAACCCGACGTCACTGACAGCAACGACAGAGCAGCGTCAGCAGCTGTGTGCCATCTTCAGGCGGCTGCAGGCTCCACATTGATCCTCTGGGCCCCCTTCACGTAGACGACGGAAGCGACAGCGCTCATCAAAGTGGGTCTAATGCTGGACCAGGTGGAAAGTTGACGTCTCTCGGGCCGCGTGGCGCCACGTGACCGGAAGAACTGCGGCAGGACGTGCTGATTACGTCCAGAGCGACACCTGGTGGTTTCGCCGTCATGAACAGAAGCGTGTCTGGTGTTTCCTGTGGAAAGGTCTTCTAACACCCCTCTGCAAACCCCCCTCCCTTCCCCCGTATACTCTCTGTATTCCCTAGCCCACGAGTTCCACAGCTTCTCCAACTACCCCATCCCGTACCCATCTTTCTCTTTCACATCTATCCTCCCCTCCCCTCTCTCAGGAGTTTCCAGCTTCTTTTCCACCACCTCTTTCTTTCTTTCTTCCTTCCTTCCTTTCTCTCTTCCTTCCTTCCTTCCTTCCTTTCTGTCTTTCTTTCTTCCTTCCTTTCTGTCTTTCTTCCTTCATTCATTCATTCCTTCCTTCCATCCTTCCTTCCTTCCATCCATCCTTCCTTCCTTCCTTCCTTCCTCTCTCTCTGTCTTTCTTTCTTTCTTTCTCTCTCTCTCTTTCTTTCTTTCTTTCTTTCTTTCTTCCTTCTTTTCTTTCTTTCTTTCTTCCTTTCTTTCTTCCTTTCTTTCTTTCTTCCTTCCTTCCTTTCTTCCTTTTTTTTCTTTCTTCCGTCCTTCCTTCCTTTCTTCCTTCCTTCCTTCCTTCCTTCCTTTCCTTCTCTTTCTTTCTTTCTTTCTTCCTTCTTTTCTTTCGTTCTTTCTTTCTTTCTTCCTTCCTTCCTTTCTTCCTTTCTTCCTTTCTTCCTTTCTTTCTTCCTTCCTTTCTTTCTTTCTTTCTTTCCTTCTTCCTTTCTTTCTTTCTTTCTTCCTTTCTTTCTTCCTTTCTTTCTTTCTTTCTTCTTTCCTTCTTTCCTTCCTTCCTTCCTTCCTTCTTTCTTTCTTTCTTTCTTTCTTACTTCCTTCTTTTCTTTCTTTCTTTCTTTCTTTATTTCTTTCTTTCTTTCTTCCTTCCATTCTTTCTTTGTTTCTCTTTCTTCCTGCCCATTACTTACCCCTTCCCATTCTCCTCCTCAATGCCATTATACATCTATGTATTTATTATCACTTGCCCAGCATCCCCGTTCCCCGCACCCCTCTCCCTGACCCCCAAGCACTCCCACCCACTTTATCTCCATCCCAGCCTCGATGTCTCCATTCCAACAGCAGTTGTGGAGAAGCGCCAGCTGAGCAGGCCATTACAGAGACTGATGCGGAAGTATCAAAATCGTTGCATGTGCAATAACTTTCTCTGCCCCCCCCCCCCCCCCCCCCCCCCCCGGCGAGCAGATGGAGCTATTGACCTGCAGTGGCTTGCAGCTAAAGGGTGCGGTGTTCGAAGCTGCACAGATCCCAGAGTTGCATCCTTGGGCAAGGTGCTTCACCCACACTGCCTCTCCTGCCCAGGAGTAAAACCAGTCACTGGGCGCTGCACAGCGGCGACCCGGAGCGAAATTCCCCCAAAAGATTTTCATAAGAAAAAAGGGAAGATATAAAGATTATCATTATCATTTCTGGCATCTACAAGAAATATGACAGAAGGAGGAAGAGGAGGAGGAGGAGGAGGAGGAGGAGCAGGAGGAGGAGGGGGAGGAGGAAGAGGAGGAGGAGCAGGAGCAGGAGCAAGAGCAGGAGCAGAAGCAGAAGCAGGAGCAGGAGCAGGAGCAGAAGCAGGAGGAGCAGGAGGAGGAGCAGGAGGAGCAGGAGGAGCAGGAACAGGAAAGTGTTGTTGCAGATGAATATCGTGGCAATAGAAGCAACAAAAAAAGAAAGAATAAAAACTGACATATTGAATTTTCATTTAACATTTTCTATCAAAATCACTCAATCCAAATCCAACACACCGTTCCGTGACAGCCAATTCACACCAGTGAGAACCAACCCCTACCAAGAGAGCAAGCATTCAGCATTCCCCTCAGACCGCACACCAGTCAACCACCGAGATTTTCAACCCAGGGGGGGGGGGGGGGGGGTAGGGGGGAGGGGGGGGGGGGGGGGTGTGCGCCTGTCAAACTTCGGTTTTGCTCCCAGTCAATTTTCTAACCGCATCCTCGCACGAACCTGCAGACGACTTTTTTTCTCTCGCGTCTCTCACCTGGGACTTCTACCTTATCATCGCCCGGCGCCGACGGACAGAAAAACAATAATTGAATGATCTCGCCGCCGTCGCTGAGAAAACGATAGCGCAGCCTCCGGAGTCTTCTCAAGCTGCGCTGCTTGCACGCGATGCGCGATGCGCTAAACGCTGAGGAGGCAAACACGGAAAGAGAGAGAACTGAGTGGAGCGAAGGTGAGGGTAAATAGAGGAAGGAAGGAGCGGAAAGAGGGTGGGACGGAAAGTGGGAAGTGGGTGGGAGAGATGAGGGTGTGTGGAGAAAACAAGGGAAAGGTTGGAGGGAGGGGTAGCGGATAATGGGGTCGGAAGGTGGAGAGTGGGGCTTGAGGAGGAGGATTAGCGGAAAGTAATAAAAAGTAGAGTGAGAAGGGGGGGGGGGGGAGGGGGAGGGGAGGGGAATAAAGTAAGCGTGGGTAGCGCATGAGAAAAATGGAAGAGTGAAGGGTTGATGAAGAGGGCGGGGGAGGGGGGAGGGTGTAGAAGTGAAGGTTGGGGATTTGGGTGGGTGAGAAAGAAAACGGAGCAGAAAGGAGAGAGAGAGAGAGAGAGAGAGAGAGAGAGAGAGGAGAGAGAGAGAGAGAGAGAGAGAGAAGAGAGAGAGAGAAAGAGAAAGAGTGAGAAAGAGAGAGAGAAAGAGAGAGAATGAGAGTGAGAGAGAATGAGAGTGAGAGAATGAGAGAGAGAGAGTGAGAGCGAGACAGCGAGAGAGAGAGAGAGAGAGGGGGGGGGGGAAGAGAGAGATAAAGAGAGAGATAAAGAGAGTGAGAGAGAGAAAAGAGAAAGAAAGAGAGAGAGACAAAGAGAGAGTGAGAGAAAGAAAGAGAGTGAGAGAGAGACACAGAGAGAGTGAGAGTGAAAGAGAGAGAGTGAGAAAGAAAGAGAAAGAAAGAGAGTGAGAGAGAGAGGGAGAGAGAGAGTGAGAGAGAGTGAGAGAGAGTTAGAGAGAGAGAGAGAGTGAGAGTGAGAGAGAGAGAAAGAGAGAGAAGAAATAGAGAGAGAGGGAGAGAGAGGGAGAGAGAGAGGGGGAGGGAGATAGAGAGACAGAGAGAGAGAGTTAGAGAGAGAGTGAGAGTGAGAGAGAGAGAGAAAGAAAGAGAAGAAATAGAGAGAGAGAGAGTGAGAGAGAGAGAGAGAGAGAGAGTGAGAGAGAGAGTGAGAGAGTGAGAGAGTGAGAGAGTGAGAGAGAAAGAAAGAGAGTGAGAGAGAGAGAAAGATAGAGAGAGAGTGAGAGAGAGAGGGAGAGAGAGAGAGTGAGAGAGAGAGAAAGAGAGAGAAAGAGAGAGAGAGGGAGAGAGAGAGAGAGAGAAAGAGAGAGAGAGAGTGAGAGAGAGAAAGAGAGAGAAAGAGAGTGAGAGAGGGAGAAAGAGAGAGGAGGAAAGAGAGAGAGAGAGGGAGAGAGAGAGAGAGAGAGAGAGAGAGAGAGAGGGGGGGGGGGAGGGAGGGAGAGATTGAAACAGAGAAGCAAAGACAAACATGGAGACGCAGTGTCAACTATTTCCACTACGAACCAATCGAAGACGCAACCCTCAATAAACAACGTAATTGAACTGGAAGAAGACTGTAGCAGATAGAATAAGAATCCAAGACATCACTAGTGCCCGTGGCGCAGAAGACGAGAAAAGTTCAAATGATAAGTTAAACTCGAGTGCAGATAGGTAGGTAGGTAAGGAAGCAATGGGACAGAGGAGTGTGGCTGGGGAAGTGATGGAGACGCAAGAGGAGGGATGGGGGAGGGGGGAGGGGGGGGGAGAGGTTGCGCTGATGGAAGGGGGTGGGGCCAGGCGGTTGGTCAAGCCCTGTCACGCGAGGCGACCATCACGAACAGTGGGGCCAAAGCTCAGGGTGAGGACTTCCGCTTCAAGATGGCGCCGAGTCAGCGCGGGAGAAGCAGGGGCAGGTAATTGTTTCTTGGCGTGACAGCACAGAAGTGGGAAAGAGAGGTGCGGGGCAAGCAAATCCGTGGGGGACATTTGAACGATCATTAAGGGAGAGTGAGGCGAGAATAGGCTGAGTGAATGAGAGAGAGAGAGAGAGAGAGAGAGAGAGAGAGAGAGAGAGAGAGAGAGGTGACGGAGTCAGGAGGGAGGGAGGAAGTAGAGGAGGAGAGAGAGAGAGAGATAGCGAGAGAGAGCGGAGAGAGCGAGAGAGAGGAGTGAGAGGAGAGAGAGGAGAGAAGAGAGAGGTGAGAGAGAGTGCAGGTGAGAGAGGAGGGAGGTAAGCAGGAGGCTGGGGGAGGTGAGGAGATAGATGTGAGAGAGGAGAGATAGAGAGAGAGAGCGAGAGAGAGTGAGAGAGAGAAGAAAGAGAGAGAGAGAGAGAGAGATGAGAGAGAGCGAGGAGGAGAGAGACGAGAGCGTGTTTGTGTGTGTGTGTGTGTGTGTGTGAGTGAGTGAGAGAGAGAGAGATGATGTGAGAGAAAGATGATGATGATGTGAGAGAGAGAGGGTGGGAGGGAGGGAAGGAATGAGTGGGTGAGAGGGAGGGAAGGAGAGAGAGAGAGAGAGAGAGAGAGAGAGTGAGAGAGTGAGAGAGTGAGTGAGTTAGAGAGAGAGATTGGAGAGAGGGAGAAAGGCACACACAGAGAGGTAAAGAGAGAGATAAAAACACAGAAAGAGATATAGAGATAGACAGACAGACAGACAGACAGACAGACAGACAGACGGACGGACGGACGGACGGACGGACGACCGGACGGACAGACGGACGGACGGACGGACAGACAGACAGACAGACAGACAGACAGACAGACAGACAGACAGACAGACAGACAGACAGACAGACAGACAGACAGACAGACAGACAGACAGACAGACAGACAGACAGACAGACAGACAGACAGACACACAGACAGAGATACACAGATAAAAAACAACACATAATTATTGACAAAAACACTGATATACAGATCCACAGATAGACAAGGACACACAAAAAAGATACAAGCAAAGTGACTGAACACATTGT
>JAWQFJ010024969.1:0-2500 GCA_034096865.1 Theodoxus fluviatilis
ATATTATAAGCCTCATAATTACGACCACCTGGGATTTAACTTTTACAACCACCTTTTTCAATTCCACAACCAACCAGAACCTCACACCTACGACCAGTGATCATGCTGAAGAAATATTCTGGAGTTTTCGGGCGCTACACTAAATGAAGATTTCCATGGTCGGAAGACCAAACTCAGCTACGACGACAGCGTCTTCAGTGCAGACAGTGTGAGCACTGATCAAAGGAACATCAACACGGGAAATGCAGTAATGTGCTCATCACTTTTTCTCGAAAACTGCAACTCAAAGTTGTAAACTGAGAGCGATGTTCTCGCTTTTACAGTATTTGCGTGTTCTAATACGGTTCACATCATCACTGGATTCATCGCTGTTGCTAGGAGTAAACTTGCGACTTGTGAACTGGACCATCAAAGTAAACTGCATTGCTCGCTCTTTTACAAATGGCAGCGTGCAGGCGCCGCGAACTGTCCCTGCAGCAGAGGGCGGAACTTACCAAGGCCAGTACTGGTCGCGGCCAGAGAATTCCCCTGTGGGTTCGGGGTAAGAATTGACCCACCGCGTCTCCCTACGCGATTCGTAAGAGGCGAATGACTAGGGACACCGTGACTTGATTTGCGTTTACTCTAAACTGCTCTAGTAATTTTCGTGCATAGTGGCCTTACATAGCCTTCAAAGGCTGATAGGACGTAAAAACACCATCCATCCATCCATCCATCCATCCATCCATCCATCCATCCATCCATCCATCCATCCATCCATCCATCCATCCATCCATCCATCCATCCATCCATCCATCCATCCATCCATCCATCCATCCATCCATACATCCATCCATACATCCATCCATTCATCCATCCATCCATCCGTCCGTCCATCCATCCGTCCGTCCGGCCGGCCGTCCGTCCGTCTGTCCGTCCGTCCATCCATCCATCCATCCGTCCATCGCTGCCAGAGACAACTTGCCGAACAGTTTGACATTGGCAAGACACACGAGCAGTGCATTCTCAAGCGCAAAGCTGAGTGTCATTCTCACTTTGGTATTGACTGCTGTTAATAAAAATGTAAGTAAAAATAATTTCCTTTACTACAATGAATACAATGTCTAGATCCTTGAGCCAGGTCAAGTTCTAGAATTACGACCACTTCAGAATTGCTACCACTTGGAGGTAGTCCTAGAGATTGTTGTAATCCTGAGGTTTGATCGTATCTTTTTTTTAATGTGCCTACACTTAAAACGTCTTTGCGTTTCACAAATTATCAGACAATTCGTTGGCCTCTGTTGCCTGCAATTAGATACGCACATAAAAGTTGGTCTTTTGGGAGAGTGATGTTATTGCCCAGAAAAAGTGTGAGTGAGTGACTGCTCTTGACGGACTGCTTTTTGATGCGCCACGCATTGGTTAGGATTTGGTGTGCTGGTGTGAAACAAGAAACAAACCAAGTCGACACATTGAAAAATATAGAGAGCACTCTGAGAGCGCAAACCTCCTCCATGGAAGCCGCTATTTCTCTTCCAAAGGCCTGGATATTTCACAAAGGCAGCATGTTCTGCTAGCAGGCCTGACTCTACGAAGTTTAGTTCTGTTTATTGGCTAATAGCAATATATCTGAGTGCGGAACGCATATGCCCGCGTCACCAATGACGTCATCAATTTCGCGATGCTCAATGAAATCTCCCTTATGCTTCCAATTCCCAAACAACTTAGCATATCACATTCTCTTGTTGGTTGTAATTCTCAGACAAGATAGCAGATCACCTCCAATTTTTTAATTAAGTATTCTTGGGTGAAACCCTTACCTTCAATCGAATTTCATCAGAATCTGTTTGTACTTTAAAAAAATAGTTATTTGGGTAACTAACTAACTAACAAATCGAGGGTAAAACATAACCTCCCTGGGCCCGTATTCACAACGGCGATTTATCTTTTTAACACTCGATTTATCCCCTAAGCCCGGGTTATCTTGATCGGTTAGATAAGGTACGCTCGTCAGAGGATCCTAGGTTGCGCTTTGCTATATATACTGGTTTCCAGCCAAGGGAGAACGGAACAGGCAGTTGGAATCATCTGAGTTTAGAGATAAATCGAGGTTAAAATAAATCGCCGATAAATCGCCGTTGTGAATACGGCCCAACTGGAGGAAATAAAAAGAACTGATAAAGCTAATACGAAGTTGTTCTACTGCGAGTCTTGTTAACAATGGTGCAAAGTACGTAGAGTGCTTGGAGATCTGCTTCAGGGTTATCGTTGAATCATTCTTCTTGAATGCTCCGTCCTAAAGAGAGAAAGGATTTTTTCACAGCGTACTGTGATGCTTTGTGCATAACGAATAGTTTCCATCTCATTTTGTGTCAATTCAAGGTCCGGGATCTGCACAGATGTCATGGTTTCTGATAAGTCTGAGGGCAGTTAATGACATAGTGTCTATTACGTGTGATTCAAACGGTGACTTTAGCCTATATAACCGAACTTACCCGCAATTTCAACGGTTCAATATTAC
>JAWQFJ010024969.1:7500-12500 GCA_034096865.1 Theodoxus fluviatilis
ACCGACGAGCCTTTCCGCCCATTAATGGATCGCTATGATCGGAGTTCATCGACGTGTGGTGAAGGGTCATATTCCTGGCGGAGCAGGACGAAAATCGTCGATATGAGCCCTGCATCGCAATGACGTCGACATCCGTCAAAAACGGGGTCAGCGATTGTCACTTTGTGGGTGTCGTGTAGTGGAACCCACCTTCGTGTATACTGGATGTTGCACACCATCAGGAGAGGAAACACGCAGATTTACTGTGGGTAGGAATTATCTTCGTCTTCTACCACATTAACGAAACAGTTACTTTGGAGGACAATACGACTTTTATGCTCTATGTACATTCAGATTTAACCAATCCAACATCTGTAATTTTTACTGTCGGTCAACACACCTTCAGTCAGCGTAGACGGATCATGCAGAACTAGACTTGCACACGCTGTCCGTAAAGCAAACATTCAAAGGAGCTCTAATGAAGATCGCCATCCGTAGCATCTTCTTCTCCCTTTGATGAGATTGTCCGTAGGGAAAAACAGTCGACTGAAAATGTAAACACAATGACAGTCCGTAGTTTCTACCGGGAGACTCCTGGTCCATCAAGAGCACTACACGTGTGAGGCTCCTGTCGTTCGCTCTGGTTGCCTGGCGATGAGAGGGAATCTCAGACGCGGCGGGGGTATTATGATTGATCTCGCTGGAGTGATCTCTGGGTTCTGTTCAGCTGCTGCTCTCTGCAGTATTCCCACGTCGCCCAACGGTATTTGTGCCTCGCTGTTGACAAGAGCGTTGCTCGGCGTCCCGGATCGCTTTGCGGGCTTTGAGGTGGGTGATAACCTACCAGGCGTACGCCTGCCCTGCTGGCCTCTGCCGGGACTCGGAGGCCTAAGGAAACAGAGTCGATTGTCTAGGCGACGGTGATAGGAGTTGTTCACGGCCGCATAACCCTTGTGTGACGACAGCAACGTTTTGTGCCCAGTCTCTCCTCTGGCTTAGCGCGCTCGGTGAATGGATCGCAGTTCCTCACATTAGCCCGAGAAAGCACTGCAGCTTTTGCGGCAGAAGGAAGAGGGGAGGATGGGAAAGCATGTGAGATCACTCAAGGGTGCCCTCTACGTGGAGGAACTGTGACGAACATTTCACTGACGGTGGTAGCGTCCGAAGGCATGTGCAGCTGTCCAGAAAGCAACCTGGCTTCGTCTTGTCGAGACTCGAAACATCAGTGCATTTTCCAACTTTACACACACACACACACACACGCACACACGCACACACACACACACACACACACACACACACGCGCGCGCGCGCACACACACACACACACTTATTTCTGTCTTCGGATACCAATTAAAATACTTCTTGTTTCATAAATGCAGAGGATCATTTATATAAAACATCAGTGCATTTTGTTTACTTTCCACCCCCAACCCCCACGCCCTTTTTTCTTTCCTTCGGTTGCAATTGAGAAACCTCTTGTTTTAGTTCATGCAGACGATGATAAATATGACGCCATGGGCAAAGTATAAATGTGACCCCTGCTGTAAGGGGACAGTCTTTCAACCGTGAAGCCATACAATGTGATCACCAGTCAACAAACGGTGAATGATATCTATTAATGGTGCACACCTGACCACTTTACAATCACGAGCCTTTCAAACGTTTCAGACTGTCCAAGAAAAGCCAAAATTAAAAAACGCTTTGAATAATAATGGAAATGATAAAAAGAAAAGAAAACCACAAGAAACTTTCAAACGGGAATCAAACAAAAGCACAAACCATCGAAAATCAGGATACCTCCAGCATATGCTAAGAAGACATTCTGTAGGGTTTACAACGTTGCAAGCATGTCAGGACTGAGTGATGTTTACAACGTTGCAAGCATGTCAGGACTCAGTAATGTTTACAACGTTGCAAGCATGTCAGGACTCAGTGATGTTTACAACGTTGCAAGCATGTCAGGACTCAGTGATGTTTACAACGTTGCAAGCATGTCAGGACTCGGTGATGTTTACAACGTTGCAAGCATGTCAGGACTCAGTGATGTTTACAACGTTGCAAGCATGTCAGGACTCGGTGATGTTTACAACGTTGCAAGCATGTCAGGACTCAGTGATGTTTACAACGTTGCAAGCATGTCAGGACTGAGTGATGTTTACAACGTTGCAAGCATGTCAGGACTCAGTGATGTTTACAACGTTGCAAGCATGTCAGGACTCAGTGATGTTTACAACGTTGCAAGCATGTCAGGACTCGGTGATGTTAAAAGAACTGTCAAAATGCAACTTCTGGTAATAGAGAAGTAACATAAAAAAAATTGCAAGCGCTGTCGGGCAAAAACACATGGCAATGAAATGTCGATCTAATGGTGAAAGTGATACAACAACGAGAAGAGTTAGGTCAACTGAAAAGGCTAAATATCCGATGCGAAATCAGTGTTGACAAAGACAGCGGCTGCATCTGAATACGTCTCTATTTTGTTGGAACTGCAATGCCCGAAGGGTGGTCAAGCTGGACAAAGTGAGCGTCATCTTCCAGAGGCGTTTCGGTCTCCATTGATTAAGCTGCGACATTTCAAGGGACATGCGGTATGGCGCAGTGACGAACGACACGAGATGACATCCAAGATGCACACCAACGCCACTCACTCACCGATGGTGGAGACGACGGTGACGGAGAACATGAGGGCTCCGGGCCAGGACCAGGAGTAGGGAGGACCCCCGGGAAGGCCATAGAGGTCACAGCGCCGCCCGTCATAGCCAATGGCCAGGCTGTTGTTTCTGAAGGTCTCCAGAACGGACTTGATCTGAATCTCGATCACCTCCTGGTTGGTCTCGGACGGAAAGCCGTACTCCCTGAAGATCTTGAGGATGCTGGGAAGCGTCTTGTTCTCCATCTGCTCGTACTCGTTCCGCGACTCGTAGCAGATGTCCAGTTCGTTGTTCTTTTCCAGGTGCTCGAAGATGAAGCCCCCCGCCACGCAGTACAGGATGACCATCCCGCACAGCCCAATGTGGGAGAAGAGAAATTTCGAGAACTTCTTGCAGCAGCCATCTTTCTTCTGCGTCCCCATGGCGGAGACTAATCACCTGCAGAGAGAAGAAAACAAGTGCGAATCCCATGGGCGTCACGATCGATGTTCATGCGATATGGGCTTTGGAACCAAGAGGAGACAGTCATTTGACCCAGGATCTTCAGAAAAAGAACTGCAAGACCTTCCTTGTAAAAAGTTGGGCTTTTTAAAACAAGGACAAAGATAGATAGATAAATCACAATGCAAATTTTCGACTCAGTATTCTTTTTCAGATGCAACACGCACACATGAGCTATAAGCAATGAGTGGGGAAGGCTGGAGAGGGAGTGTTAGTGTTCTTGCAGCAAATTCACCCCTTTAAGGCAGTCGTACACGAGGCGATTTTTACCCTGGCGTTCTCGCAAGCGTCATTGTGGCAGCCAATCACGGCTGGCAATAGTGGAGCAAAGGCGTCAGTAGCGCTCAGCCATTGGGAGATATTTTTGTCAGTCCGTGTGTGGCGTGTGGAATTGCCTCGTGTGCGAAGGCCTTAAGACACTGTCACAAGGGTTGCAACCCAACTTTGCCTGGATGTCCATCCTAAAACATTTCTGGGAGTGACAGTTTTCGGTCCAAATTTGCACATTTCGCAACTGCCAAACGCCTACTGCCATTTCACTTCCTTCTCTAGCTATTGCTCACGTCTGCTGTTTGCAGCTAGATTTTCTCTTCTTCGGGCAGTTTGTAACTTTAACCACTGTAGCCTTACATGTATTCTATTCTTAAATCAGGTCCAATTTTTCGAGCATTTTTGGGGGAAAACAATTGAAGTATCATGAAACGAAAGTCGTCGTACAGATGGTTTTTCTCCTACTCTTATATCGACTTTACAGTACCAATGTTGTCAACAATGCACGACGACATTTCATCATGCCTTCTCGGCGCTATTATAGCAAAACGAAAGATGTTCCCTGCTCAACTATCCAGCGTCATGTTCGGTTTCCTCATTTCACTGAAGCCCAAAGTGAATGACCATCTCCCCGTGCCTGTCTGTGGCCACATTTCTGTGCGTCGCTGCGATTAAACTGATGGCCTGCATTACGTATTTAGGTTTTTCCATCAGAGTGGATAGGTGTGGTCGGCATGTTCCCTGTAGGTTTTTCATCAGAGTGGATAGGTGTGGTCGGCATGTTCCCTGTAGGTTTTTCATCAGAGTGGATAGGTGTGGTCGGCATAGTCCCTGTAGGTTTTTCATCAGAGTGGATAGGTGTGGTCGGCATGTTCCCTGTAGGTTTTTCATCAGAGTGGATAGGTGTGGTCGGCATGTTCCCTGTAGGTTTTTCATCAGAGTGGATAGGTGTGGTCGGCATGTTCCCTGTAGGTTTTCCATCAGAGTGGATAGGTGTGGTCGGCATGTTCCCTGTAGGTTTTTCCATCAGAGTGGATAGGTGTGGTCGGCATGTTTCCTGTAGGTTTTTCATCAGAGTGGATAGGTGTGGTCGGCATGTTCCCTGTAGGTTTTTCATCAGAGTGGATAGGTGTGGTCGGCATGTTCCCTGTAGGTTTTCCATCAGAGTGGATAGGTGTGGTCGGCATGTTCCCTGTAGGTTTTTCATCAGAGTGGATAGGTGTGGTCGGCATAGTCCCTGTAGGTTTTTCCATCAGAGTGGACAGGTGTGGTCGGCATAGTCCCTGTAGGTTTTCCATCAGAGTGGATAGGTGTGGTCGGCATGTTCCCTGTAGGTTTTTCCATCAGAGTGGATAGGTGTGGTCGGCATGTTCCCTGTAGGTTTTTCATCAGAGTGGATAGGTGTGGTCGGCATGTTCCCTGTAGGTTTTTTCATCAGAGTGGATAGGTGTGGTCGGCATGTTCCCTGTAGGTTTTTCCATCAGAGTGGATAGGTGTGGTCGGCATGTTCCCTGTAGGTTTTTCCATCAGAGTGGATAGGTGTGGTCGGCATGTTCCCTGTAGGTTTTTCCATCAGAGTGGATAGGTGTGGTCGGC
>JAWQFJ010024969.1:22500-35875 GCA_034096865.1 Theodoxus fluviatilis
GCTGATGGGCCACATAACGACGTCCTAACTACAGTGAGGAGACGCAGATGAAAAGGTATGGGCGCGTCTCACACTCAGAAGGACTTGTCAAGACAATCCTGCAAGGTACAGTGCAAGGGGAGACAAGGAGAGGCAGGCAGAGAAAGAGAAGAGAGGATAACATCCCAGAATGAACAGACATGAAGCTGAGCGACGCCCTGAGAGAGTCAGTCAGAAAACAGAGAGGAATGGAGGTTGCTGGTGGCCAGGTCACCCATGGCGCCTGCACGGTCGAACAGACAACGAGATAGCTGGATGCTGCAGGACCACGGTGCGATAAACGCAAGACTGCAGACTTTCTTCATAATGCGAAACACTTTATCTTCACTGAACGCGCAATCAATTTTCAACTTTGACGTGGATGCCTCTGTGTGCAGATCTGTGTGCCCAATGTCATTAGTAAGGCTACCATGGTGTCGTTGATTTCGACACACTGTCTTAATCCATCTACTGTTTAATCCATGCCAATCGATTACATGTTTCTATTATTCTGTCTCTCTCGAGCAGATCGAGCGCACATTTCAGAGGGGACAACCTCAGCATTTCGTGACGATACCCTCGGAACATTTTACTTAGTCCTCCGCTTCACTACTCACTCGTGGCCTACCAGGATCTAAATTATGTTAGAAAGGTTCGTCAGATTTCGTTTCTAGCACGTATTGCTGGTGTTTTAACTCTCAGCCCCCATTCTTGCTGTTCTGACCCATTGTGTTTGTAGTTTTCCGTTGCTCAGGATCTATGCTCCGCCATCTTGGATGATGACAATATCATATCACTAGAATGCCAACGGCATTGGGTGAGTCTGCTTTTTTCCATCTGAAATTAACAGGAAGCATACACGCAAACACACAATGAGTGACTCACTGACGTAAGAATATTCCCATATAAAGTTTTGGTGCACATCAACAGAGTAGTAACAGTAGATGGATCATCACCTAAATTTTGTGTGGTTTTTCAATTTTCTTTCATTATTAATCAGCTGACCTGAACTTATTGCTGTAAAGTGCTGGGGCGCGTTTGTTTGGCCCAAAATCTCGAGAGAATCGCGAGGTGTACGCGTTGCCTACATTCCTATCTCATAAGGACGCACTCGTCGTGAAGGCGGGAGGCCGAGGGAGGTCCGGAGCTCCCTCAATTGGTGTGTTCTATGAAGTGAAAAACTGATGTGATATCTGAATCGTCAGTTATTTCGTCTATCGGCAACTTCTTCACCGACTCTGGCGCCAGGACGCAGCCATGTTCTTCCGCCTTGCGAGATGATTGGCCGTTTTTGTAGCTGTAGGAGCGTCTCACTCACTCAGGGAGAATCTCGAGATTTGGGGCCAAACAAACGCGCCCCTGGAAAATGCTAGATCATCATAGAAGTATCCAGCAGTGACGCGTCCCCTCAGCAGGCCCCTTGCTTAGTTACGTCATGTAGTTAGGGTGGTGTTGCTTTTAAAGTGTCACATGACGTCGCTCCCCATTGCCTCTAGACAACCGAGTCGGTTTTGGTAGATTCTAGAGATTTCGACGGGTACTGCAATACGTATATAAGCGTACGAGTGTGTGTGTGTGTGTGTGTGTGTGTGTGTGTGTGTGTGTGTGTGTGAGAGAGAGAGAGAGAGAGAGAGAGAGAGAGAGAGAGAGAGAGAGAGAGAGAGAGAGAGAAGATAGGCGAGAACACATGAACAGCAGAGCTACGGGTTCTCCTATTGAGAGTAGGTCCTCTTCAGGATTGTGGCCAAGAGTGAAGCTTCAACGCCAAGTGAAACCATGCCAGTCACTGCATGATGTGTTGTGATGTTGCTGTGAACTGACAAGTGAACGAATGAAGCTTATGCCAAACGACTATCTGACTTGGAGTTTTGACTTTCTAGGTGCAAGCTTGGAAAGCTCCTGTATCTACGCGACGGTGCAAGCTTGGAGAGCCCCTGTATCTACGCGACGGCGCAAGCTTGGAGAGCCCCTGTATCTACGCGACGGTGCAAGCTTGGAGAGCCCCTGTATCTACGCACGCGACGGTGCAAGCTTGGAGAGCCCCTGTATCTACGCGACGGTGCAAGCTTGGAGAGCCCCTGTATCTACGCGACGGTGCAAGCTTGGAGAGCCCCTGTATCTACGCACGCGACGGTGCAAGCTTGGAGAGCCCCTGTATCTACGCGACGGTGCAAGCTTGGAGAGCCCCTGTATCTACGCGACGGTGCAAGCTTGGAGAGCCCCTGTATCTACGCGACGGTGCAAGCTTGGAGAGCCCCTGTATCTACGCGACGGTGCAAGCTTGGAGAGCCCCTGTATCTACGCACGCGACGGTGCAAGCTTGGAGAGCCCCTGTATCTACGCGACGGTGCAAGCTTGCAGAGCCCCTGTATCTACGCACGCGACGGTGCAAGCTTGAAGAGCCCCTGTATCTACGCGACGGTGCAAGCTTGCAGAGCCCCTGTATCTACGCGACGGTGCAAGCTTGGAGAGCCCCTGTATCTACGCGACGGTGCAAGCTTGGAGAGCCCCTGTATCTACGCACGCGACGGTGCAAGCTTGGAGAGCCCCTGTATCTACGCGACGGTGCAAGCTTGGAGAGCCCCTGTATCTACGCGACGGTGCAAGCTTGGAGAGCCCCTGTATCTACGCACGCGACGGTGCAAGCTTGGAGAGCCCCTGTATCTACGCGACGGTGCAAGCTTGGAGAGCCCCTGTATCTACGCGACGGTGCAAGCTTGGAGAGCCCCTGTATCTACGCACGCGACGGTGCAAGCTTGGAGAGCCCCTGTATCTACGCGACGGTGCAAGCTTGGAGAGCCCCTGTATCTACGCGACGGTGCAAGCTTGCAGAGCCCCTGTATCTACGCACGCGACGGTGCAAGCTTGGAGAGCCCCTGTATCTACGCGACGGTGCAAGCTTGGAGAGCCCCTGTATGTACGCGACGGTGCAAGCTTGGAGAGCCCCTGTATCTACGCGACGGTGCAAGCTTGGAGAGCCCCTGTATCTACGCGACGGTGCAAGCTTGGACAGCCCCTGTATCTACGCGACGGTGCAAGCTTGCAGAGCCCCTGTATGTACGCGACGGTGCAAGCTTGGAGAGCCCCTGTATCTACGCGACGGTGCAAGCTTGGAGAGCCCCTGTATCTACGCGACGGTGCAAGCTTGAAGAGCCCCTGTATCTACGCGACGGTGCAAGCTTGCAGAGCCCCTGTATCTACGCGACGGTGCAAGCTTGGAGAGCCCCTGTATCTACGCGACGGTGCAAGCTTGGAGAGCCCCTGTATCTACGCGACGGTGCAAGCTTGGAGAGCCCCTGTATCTACGCGACGGTGCAAGCTTGAAGAGCCCCTGTATCTACGCGACGGTGCAAGCTTGGAGAGCCCCTGTATCTACGCGACGGTGCAAGCTT
This sequence comes from Theodoxus fluviatilis, assembly GCA_034096865.1. NCBI lineage: Eukaryota > Metazoa > Mollusca > Gastropoda > Cycloneritida > Neritidae > Theodoxus > Theodoxus fluviatilis. The sequence continues at coordinate 25,911 of JAWQFJ010024969.1, forward strand.
GGAGAGCCCCTGTATGTACGCGACGGTGCAAGCTTGGAGAGCCCCTGTATCTACGCGACGGTGCAAGCTTGGAGAGCCCCTGTATCTACGCGACGGTGCAAGCTTGGAGAGCCCCTGTATCTACGCGACAGTGCAAGTGAGAAGTTCTCGACGGTGTACATGTCCACGGCCACAGTGTTTGTTTTTGCGTTTTCTGCTGTTTGTTAAAATGAGATAGCTGTGAAAATCCTAGATTGTGTTGAAGGGGATGGGCAGCAGATGTTCATGTTTCCTACAGTGAAAACCTCTTCAGCATTTGATGTTTAAGAATGCAATGCTTTCTATGGACCGGCCATATGTTGATCTCACGCGTTCATTGATGAACTGTCTCCTGTTTTGAAAACCAGGGGTTTTTAAAGCCCAAGGTTAAAGACAGTATTGACCTTAACGTATTTCAATCAAACCATCCTATTTTCCGGTGGGATGTGCAGGGTGTGGTATGAAAGGCGACGCAGGAAGGCATCAACCCACCACAGCGACAGCGTCCTTGCAATGCCCACACAGCCCCCGAGTGTACACACCCAGGATTAGACTCCATTGCAATGCCCACACAGCCCCCGAGTGTACACACCCAGGATTAGACTCATCAGTCACACTCGGCTCCATGACCAAAGACTGCACAAAGCATGACATCATCGATTCCATGGTCAACCGAAGGTATGACTATGATCGAGAAAATATTATTCTCAGCGTGAATATGCCACCAATAGGGGTATGTCAGTATGAGCGTTGCAGTATGAACCGCATGAAACTATCGACAAACCCCCACCATCCCATTATTTGCAATAGTTTGCCTAAGGATATTATACAGCGGGGCATCCTGTTGCCACAGGCCACGTGGCTGCTGACATCACCATGAATCGACCAGTAGCTTGTGGATACGAAAAGGGCAGATGTAAATGACAGCGTCAGCAAGGAAAGCCGGACGAGAAGCAAACGCGTCCATAGGAAGCGAGCCACTATTCAAGTCTCCTCCTGCAATGAGATTTTTGACATGAAGAACGCCCGGCACGATGGTAATTTCTGAAAAGTCGTTTGTATTGCAGCAACAATAAAGCTAAGACGAGTTGTTGTCATAAAAGTGTACAAACTTCGACTGAATGTCTGTCTGAGACTCGGTACTTGCAAGTGGACAGATGAAGTGAGAATAAAGGAGGAGGAAAATTGGCTGGACGGGCAGATATTTATATTTCGACTTTCTACGTCATTGCGTGCTCACAACTGGTCTTACTCACTAGAATGCGTCATTTAATCTCTCAAATGAAACGCATTCCGCGACAACCCTTTGGGCTTTGCGCAAGCAGCAGAAACGTTATCTAAAAAAAAGCTCAACAATTTCGGTTGGTGTAACGCTTCTCGCAGTAAGAATCATAATGAATGAAAATAATGATTCACATTTCCCGCATAATTGTGGTGAATGATTTAAATCTTGCAGTCGGTCAGAAATCAAGTATAAGTACACACATGCATGCACCTATTCACTTCTCTGAGATCCCCCCTTCCCCGGACACAACCACACACGCACGTAGACGAGCACACACGCACGCACATGCTAGCGAGCGCAGAGACAAACACACACACACACACACACACACACACACACACACACACACACACACACACACACACGCAATCACGCGTTAGAGCACTGTATGCTCATGCGCACACGATTGTACCTACAGGAACATACACATGTAGGTAACACATGCACACACGTAAACACAACTGATGTACACTGACACGTACACGCATAGACACACAGAAACTCCTATCAAATCCGTGCCCAGTGAATTGGAGATAAGGATAGACCTAATGTGTCTTCCTATGCTAAAATATGAAGTAGAGGGAGGGCACTCTGAGTGGAGATAAGGATAGACCAATGTGTCTTCCTATGCTAAAAGATGAAGTAGAGGGAGGGCACTCTGAGTGGAGATAAGGATAGACCTAATGCGTCTTCCTATGCTAAAAGATGAAGGAGAGGGCACTCTGAGTGGAGATAAGGATAGACCTAATGCGTCTTCCTATGCTAAAAGATGAAGGAGAGGGCACTCTGAGTGGAGATAAGGTTAGACCTAATGTGTCTTCCTATGCTAAAAGATGAAGGAGAGGGCACTCTGAGTGGAGATAAGGATAGACCTAATGCGTCTTCCTATGCTAAAAGATGAAGGAGAGGGAGGGCACTCTGAGTGGAGATAAGGTTAGACCTAATGCGTCTTCCTATGCTAAATGATGAAGGAGAGGGCACTCTGAGTGGAGATAAGGATAGACCTAATGCGTCTTCCTATGCTAAAAGATGAAGGAGAGGGAGGGCACTCTGAGTGGAGATAAGGATAGACCTAATGCGTCTTCCTATGCTAAAAGATGAAGGAGAGGGAGGGCACTCTGAGTGGAGATAAGGATAGACCTAATGCGTCTTCCTATGCTAAATGATGAAGTAGAGGGAGGGCACTCTGAGTGGAGATAAGGATAGAACTAATGCGTCTTCCTATGCTAAAAGATGAAGCAGAGGGCACTCTGAGTGGAGATAAGGATAGACCTAATGCGTCTTCCTATGCTAAAAGATGAAGGAGAGGGCACTCTGAGTGGAGATAAGGATAGACCTAATGCGTCTTCCTATGCTAAAAGATGAAGGAGAGGGAGGGCACTCTGAGTGGAGATAAGGTTAGACCTAATGTGTCTTCCTATGCTAAAAGATGAAGGAGAGGGCACTCTGAGTGGAGATAAGGATAGACCTAATGCGTCTTCTTATGCTAAAAGATGAAGTAGAGGCACTCTGAGTGGAGATAAGGATAGAACTAATGCGTCTTCCTATGCTAAAAGATGAAGTAGAAGGCACTCTGAGTGGAGATAAGGATAGACCTAATGTGTCTTCCTATGCTAAAAGATGAAGTAGAGGGCACTCTGAGTGGAGATAAGGATAGACCTAGTGTGTCTTCCTATGCTAAAAGATGAAGTAGAGGGAGGGCACTCTGAGTGGAGATAAGGATAGACCTAATGTGACTTCCTATGCTAAAAGATGAAGTAGAGGGAGAGCACTCTGAGAGCGCAAATCTCCGCGAAGGAACCCAACATTTCTCTTTAATAATGGCGGCATGTTCTGACACTCCTGAACTTACGTTAAATAACTATTGTAAAACAGCCACCATGGTGACAACACCGAATTGCTTGAACACGGTGCCTACCTTTGAAAGCCCGTTTTCCCAAAACGTCATACCTCTGGGTGTCAGTCTTCAGTAGCTCATAAATGTGTTACACTTCCTCCCATTCCTACTATTTCTCCCATTTTCAAGCCTTTTACGTCGTTGGCAAGGAAAATGTCTCTACTTCAGGACCAAATACACAGCCCAGTCCAAGTGAACACCGGTCACATTTTGTGATGTGAGGCAAGAAAGATGACGTATTCTCATAATAATTCAATCCAGGGCTGCGACTGTCGTAAATATGATAATTAATTAAACATGCATGAAATCTAAGTGAGGGATTGGATTGGATTGGATTGGATTAAATCCATGACATGTTACATTCTATCAGCCTGTGTAGGCTACACAGGGACACAGATGACAAAGTCACTAGAACTAGGTACAGTATGAAGGAGAAATCTGCATACCACTAGTTGTTTGCCTGTCAAGAGTTGCGCAGAAGACCCAGCGAGTCTGTGCTTCATTACCAGCCCACGGGCAGCTCTACATGTACGACTTCCAGCTTCTTTGCAAAAAAGTAAGTATCCCATGGGCAACAAGTCTCTGTGGCAAGAACGCGCTTCAGACGGCATTGCCGAGAGGCAGAGAACTGCGTCTGAGGTCAGGACACAGCCATTGAAACCACCGGAAGTCTGCTCTGTAGCACCGCCTAAAAGTGAAATGCGGGTTACATGGGAGACAACTCCATGCAATTGATGCCGGTAAACCTATCGTACTGTAAATTACCTGGTCACGTGATCAGGAGGAGAGCCAAGAACAGACTGAGGATTGTATTACAAAACAGGAGAGAGAGAGAGAGAGAGAGAGAGAGAGAGAGAGAGAGAGAGAGAGAGAGAGAGAGAGAGAGAGAGAGAGAGAGAAGATTCAAGTTTAGGTTGAGAACCAGCAAAGGAATTACTCTGTCCTATGTGTTTTCCTATTAAAATTTTCACCTCCCGTGGATGTTGACGACATCTCAAAGTGAAAAAGGACGTGGCGTAATTAGTGCATGTCATTGTTGATGTAAAGGAATCTTGGAGGAGACATGACGCAATTACTACGGAACCACTTGACGGCAGCAAATAATGGTTGTTCTTACGCGCGTTGTGAAAAGATCATTACAGAAGTCGATGTTGATGACATTTCAGTTCTTGTCACTTAATCTTAAGGGTAGGATTCTTTGCACAACAAAATGCAGTGACTTTAAATTTAGCAGTCGCTGACTCATGACGTTCATACGATTGTCATGGACACTGTTCTGTTGACTACGAAATTACAGCGGTAAACACCTTTGGCAAACTGCAATTGCTTTCGATTTTATGACCTTCACTGATGATAGATGAGGCCAAACTGGTCTTTATCAAACAACAAGCCTAATCTCACTTTGGAAAAAGCACCTTGGCGGCCTTGCTTCATTACTGCAGAAAGTCGATTTTGACGGCAAACGCGTGAAAGACCTTTGAAAAGTGGAGATGTAAGCGTTGCGGCATGGCTGTCACCAGATTGGCTCGCCTTGGCTTGGACAGAGGAAGGCAGCAGTCTAGCGGTCGATACACGCGTAGGTCTGACTTTCCTTGCCGTAATCAGAGGCTGCAGGCTGCAGGTCGTTCTCGCTCGATAGCGCCATTCAAGAGGGAGGGGCACGGGCCACAGTATTCACCCGACGGAAAGTTTCCAGTACTAATTTCCCGCCGATTAATAAGAGAGTTTTCCAGTCAGTCAGGTACAAGAGTCTGTTATAGTCCGTTGCCCAGCCCCCATCCTAGCTGCGCATTGACACTGAAGAAGTCTTTTCAGATGAGAACAGCTGATGTATCCGATAAATTTCACAAGCATCTTACTTTCCCCGTGTAGCTGATCAGATTGAATGAAGATTGTACTTGCTGCGTGTTATAATTGTTCACAGTCTTAACTAAAATGCTGCAACACTGTTTATTTCGTTGACATACAGCGTGCGTTGCTCACAAGAATCTATAATCGAACACCCGAATGAATACTTGCAAGTGTCCCTGAAACGCAAACACACGCACATAAAAATGCTTCCACATTCTATTACTTTTTTTTTTACCCGCAGACGCTGGAAGGGGCATGCATGCTAACACACGCACGCACGCACACACAAGCACGCACACACACACACACACACACAAACACACACAAACACATACACACACACTCACACACACACACACACACACACACACACACACACACACACACACACGCACAAACAGGCAGACAAACTCGCAAGTTTGCACGTACGCAAGCACGCACTTTCACGCGCATGCTCACACAAGCCTTTACATATATCCACACACGCGCGAGGGCACAGAGGTAGTGAACGTGAATGTGCCCTTCAATTGTGCACGTACATGACTCAGGCACACAGGTAGTGAACGTGAATGTGCCCTTCAATTGTGCACGTACATGACTCAGTCTTTCTGTGTCAACGCGGTATGTTTGCATGATAGTTTATGTCTGATGAAACTGAAACGTTTGCCGAGGTCTGTATTTTCCATTTACTCCAAAGGATATCTCTGGTGACCATCTCTGTCCTTGGCACATCGAAAGCGCCAAATCTTTGATCAAGGCAGAAATACAACACAGCACAGCACAACACAGCATAACGCACCACAACATAACACATCATAGCACAACACAACACAATACAACACAACCCAGCAGAACACAATACAGCACAACACAGCAGGACACAACACAATACAACACAACACAATACAACACAACACAGCAGAACACAACACAATACAACACAGCACAGCAGAATACAACGCAGCATAACCCAACCCAACAGAACACAACACAACACAATACAACACAACACAACACAACACAGCAGAACACAACACAACACAGCAGAACACAACACAACACAGCAGAACACAACACAACACAGCAGAATGCAACACAGCAGAACACAACAGAATACAACACAACACAGCAGAAAACAATACAACACAGCAGTAAACAACACAATACAACACAACGCATCACAGCAGACACGACTCCACGAGAACTACTTTTATATCTCCTGGGACAAGCGCGAGTACACAGCAGTACGTTTTCCTTTCAACTCTTCCGGGAAACTCGATCAATACGACTATTATGTCATCCTGTATATTGTGCGCGGTTTTTTTCCTGGCGGCTTTTGATAAGCGTAGAAATAGCCAGCTCTTGTGTGGAGAACACACAGTAGATGACGGCCTGGTGGAATAGCCAATCAATTTCCTGCGACTTGGGAATGTCTTCAGCTCACGCTGTCCGTGGACGTCAAACTGGAAAAACGGGTATGTCATGTTTTTGAATAGGACATTCCTCCACACAGGAAAAACACTGACAAAGAACGTTTAAAAAAGCATCCCTGCCACAGAGGCATTATATTCCAGGAGATACGGCCTCATGAGACTGCCTAGTCTGAAATCTAGTTGAGATCTGGCTTCCTCAGTCACCACTGTGTAAAGGTTTTCTGGATGGAAACCTGCTGGGGTTGAAAATGAACACAGGTGTGTGAGAGTGTGTATGTGTGTGTGTGTGTGTGTGTGTGTGTGTGTGTGTGTGTTTGTGTGTGTGTGTGTGTGAGTGTGTGTTTGTGTGTGTGTGTGTGTGTATGTGTGTGTGTGTGCGAGTTTGTGTGTGTGTCTGTGCATGCGTGTGTGTGCTCGCGCACGCACGCGTGGGGATATCTGCTTCAAAGATTTATCGATGACTTTCTTACATAAGTATCCTCCATACGATGCAAATCTGTTTCAAACCAAGTGACATTTGTCCCGTCCTACTACAGCTTTTCGAGACTACAACACATGAAATGGTTCTACCAGTCATCCTTTTTCATTATCATCCCCTCCGATGAAGACTTTTCAGCGAACCACTATTAAACGCGAACGTTTTATCAATCAATCATCGCAATCTCCGTGTCTTCTTAATGCTCGTAAAATTCATTAATTATACTAGAAAGAAAGAAGAGAGAAGAAAGAAGAGAGAAGAGAGAAGAGACAAGAAAGAAGAGAGAAGAAAGAAGAAAGAAGAGAGAAGAGAGCAGAAAGAAGAAAGAAGAAAGAAGAGAATTAAGAAGAAAGAAGAGAAGAAAGAAGATAGAATAGAAGAAAAAAGAACATTAAGAAGAAAGAAGAGAAGAAAAGAAAGAAGACATTTAATAAGAGAGAAGAGAAGAAAGAAGAAAGAAGAGAAGAAAGAAGAACACTAAGAAGAAAGAAGAGAAGAAAAAAAAGATGAGAAGGAAGAAGAGAAGAAAGAAGAAAGAAGAGAAGGAAGAAGAGAAGAAAGAAGAAAGAAGAGAAGAAGGAAGAAATTAAGAAGAAAGAAGAGAAGAAAGAAGAAAATTGAGAAGAAAGAAGAGAAGAAAGAAGAAAATTAAAAAGAAAGAACAAAATTAAGAAGAAAGAAGAAGAAGATTGCCGATAATGATGGCGACGACAGCCATGATGACGATGCTGATAAAGCAGAAAAGTCTAGAGGAACGGGTGTTTATCACGAATAAAAACTCACCCTATCGTTTCGGCGACAACTCCTTAAAGACTAGAAGTAAAAGCACCCCCTGTGGCGATCTACGTGTCAAGAGATACGCGGAATTTCTTTTGTTACTCCACACGATTCAGGCCACCGATCGCATTTGACGCCATGCAAAGTGAAGCGACGTCACTGCCGTTGTGGCGCCCCTGCAGTTCGGTAGGGCACCCCATCGATCAGAGGAAATGGCGATGAATTGTTCACGGACTGTCATTGCATCGGCCACCAAGCGGGGCGATGTGCGTCGATCAATGACGTCAGTCGATGTTTCTCTCAGAGCGCGTTGATCAAAGATCGGTGCCGACTGATAGATCGATGGGGGCAAACACAAACGAGTTCTGCCTTTCTTCCTCACTTCCATTTCTGCTGCCAGTCCGGACGGAAAGTGTCAGAGAGAGGAAAGGACCGTTGGAAGGACTGGTGATAAATTGGAAACACCTTGACGAGGGAGAGATAGAGTCCGTTGACGAACACACACACACACACACACACACACACACACACACACACACACACACACACACACACACACACACACACACACACACACACACACACACACACACACATTTGAAAAGCAAAAGAAGTCCTGGTGTTGAAGTTTCAAATGAAGTGTAGCATTTTAATGGCGTAAAGCCAACAACATCGTTATGTAAGCAACGGAGTAGTGTTAGATGCGACTAGCGTTCCATTGTTGGAAGAGACGCCTGTATAGAAATGGGTCTACCCAATGCTATCCTCGTCAACTACCTGACAGCCTCGAACGTAAAGTGTAAGCGGTTTGAGACCCAGACAAAGGGTGTAAGTCGCTATAAAAAACCACACCTTTACCTTTACCTTTACGTACACTGCAGTAGGTCTGTGATTGTCTGCATGACATGTTCACACACAGACGCACACGCACGCGCGCACGAACACACACACACACACACACACACTCACACACACACACACACACATACACACACACACACACACACTCACACACACTTATGCACGCACACACACAGACACACACACACACACACACACACACACACACACACACACACACACACACACACACACACACACACACAATCTCGCGAATGTTGGCTCTCACAAGTGAGTTTCTTTGAAAGTTGACTTGTATCACTGTTTTTGTGCTCGTGTCCCAAACATTATATTACGAGCTCATGCAATCAAGGACATGCATTATGTGTTGACTTTTATCCCTCCAGGTTTACTGGAGGTCCTCACAGCTTTATCTGTCTGTGTGTCTGTCAGTCCCGACTTAACGGCTGATATCCCAAAAACTACAGGACGGATTTCCTTGACATTTTGCACACTTAGTGGAAGTTAGGTCCGATTCAATGTATCAAATTTTCAGAATCGAGGTTTGAAAAGAAAGTGACTTTTTAGGTCGTAAACTCGAAAAAACCCCCCTAAAATGTCAGTTGACGGAATGGCGATATTTCGCCTTTTCCTTCACTCCCGTCGCCAGCAGCGTTTCTCCCACGCTGTACGAGCGCTCACCAATTACATAATAGTTTTCGTGAACCTCCCCAGAAAAAAATCGTCTTTGCTTTAAAAAATACCGTTTTACAGTCAAAAGTGTCCACCCTCGCGACCGGTCCGACTCTTGGAACAGCCACTCCGTCTGAGTGCAACACTACCAAGTTCTGTTCGCGTGGCCTAATGGCAATGAATCGATAGTAAACTTGGCAGAAATAGACCTTGAGTATCCTAAAATGTACAAGACCACTCAAATTTCATGAACTATCATCCATTTTTCTACATTTTACAGTGCAAAATACGAACCGAGTGGGTTTACGGAAAAGAACGTTATAATTGCTTTACAAACGCGTAGTCATGTCAGTTCCCGAATGGCTCATCTGGGGCGCGTTGCAAACGGCGAGATTTGCCAAGATTTGCCAAGGAAAGCAAGAAAACCAAGCATTCACAACGCTCTCGCTCCGAGGAAAACGAGGCCTCGGCGAGACTTCGCAAGCAGGGCGCGCTGCAAACGGCGAGATTTGCCAAGATTTTCCAAGGAAAGCAAGAAAACCAAGCATTCGCAACGCTCTCGCTCCAAGGAAAACGAGGCCTAGGCGAGACTTCGCAAGCAGCTCTGAGAGGTGGTCCGCCTAGCGAGAATAACGAGAAACAATGGCGGCTTTGCGACACACGAAGTTTGACTTTGTGTTCCAAGAACTTTTT
>JAWQFJ010024971.1:2500-7500 GCA_034096865.1 Theodoxus fluviatilis
GAAAAGTAAACAGGAATGTTTTGTTCTGACTGTTGTTGAGTAACCTTGTGACCGATCATTACGGGTCAACGAAGTTGTGAGTGATACTATGTGGATTTATAATGTGCAACAAATGTTTTGACCAGAGCTACGCGCTCTGAGAAAAACGTGAAATAGGGACACCCGGATGCATGGCTGTGGCGCTTTAAATAAGCCTGTTGTCTGACCCAAGTTTGTGGCCGTAACAAGCAGTTGCATTGTCGCGCGTTAAACGTTTTTTTTTGTAGGACGCATTCCTCCATAACTATAACAACGTGAAACTCTGCGAACTCTCTGAGAGCGATCGATTATGATAAGGTAAAGGCTGCGCCACTCGTCATAACACAAACTTACTTTCATGCGCGCGAACGCTCGCGCTTGCACGCACGTTCGCACAAACATGCATACACGCACGCACGCACGCACACACGCACGCACACAAACACACACGCGCGCACGCACGCACTCACACACACACACACACACACACACACACACACACACACACACACTGAGTATTTTTCTTTCAAGGCTCTTAACCAATGGAGGCGCTACACAAATGAATTAAGAAGAGAAAAAGGATTTGAATTCACAAACCATCAGAACAAACAAACAAACAAGCAAGGTGACCAAGCTCTTGGAGGGTGATGGTACAAATATTGCGGCAGTTTTCAAAAAGACTCGGAATTCCCTGTCAGGAGAGTGATGACCCTATCACGTCTCTAGTGACCTCTGGAGTGGCACTGATTTGTGTAAGGCATGGCACACAATTCTACATGTTGAAAATCCCACTTTTATGCAGTCAGTCAGTCAGCCAACCAGACAGCCAGACAGACAGCCAGACAGCCAGACAGACAGCCAGACAGCCAGACAGCCAGACAGACAGACAGTCAGCCAGACAGACAGCCAGACAGCCAGACAGACAGCCAGACAGCCAAACAGCCAGCCAGACAGACAGACAGACAGTCAGCCAGACAGACAGCCAGACAGACAGCCAAACAGCCAGACAGCCAGACAGACAGACAGTCAGCCAGACAGACAGCCAGACAGCCAGACAGACAGCCAGACAGACAGACAGACAGACAGACAGACAGCCAGACAGACAGCCAGCCAGACAGACAGACAGCCAGACAGACAGACAGCCAGACAGACAGACAGCCAGACAGACAGACAGACAGACAGACAGACAGACAGACAGACAGACAGACAGACAGACAGCCAGACAGCCAGACAGACAGACAGCCAGACAGACAGCCAGACAGCCAAACAGCCAGACAGCCAGACAGACAGCCAGACAGCCAGACAGACAGACAGACAGACAGTCAGACAGTCAGACAGCCAGACAGCCAGACAGACAGACAGACAGACAGACAGCCAGACAGACAGACAGACAGCCAGACAGACAGCCAGACAGCCAGACAGCCTGTCAGTCAATCATTTTTCTTGTTTCCGTTTTCTGTCACCGAACACTGGTGATATTTCGGCATTTCATCTTGTCGTCCTGAATAGTTGAATGCAATTTTAACGTAATATAGATTGTATCGGTAACAGTTTTCATTTTACAGTGTACATCAAAGGTCCTGGCGTCTGGAATCCATCATTAGATCTGTTATATAGAAACATGTTTGTTATCAGTATCCATATCGAATAATTGTTCAGGACGCTCACGTTAGATGCCTCTCTTGCTGATAGTTTTTCAGTGCAAGCTACGAAACATCTATTAGAGAACTCCCTCCAAAAAGATAAGTAAAGATCAATACATACTGTTTCTGATTATACACACAAACTCTCTCTCTCTCTTTATCTCTATCTCTCTCTCTTTCTCTCTCTCTTTATCTCTATCTCACACACAAATTATCTTGCACTTTTTGGTTCCTTTCGGGAAGCACACGTCATCACATCATTATTTTAAAAGATCTATTAAAGAAATCTGACATGAAATATTGATAAGGTCGAGCATTAATTGCACAATGGTGAGTCTCAAATGCGTATCGGATTACTGTAATACAAAAGAGGTATTAATAAATGAATACATACATTTTATATGTGCAACTGAAATCCTTCACGCTATAAATACACACGAGCATATATAAATACATACACATACGTAAACACCATCTTCAGCACTCAAGTACTCACACATAAACGTAAACGCAATACCTTTTCACACACACACACACACACACACACACACACACACACACACACACACACACACTCACACCACCACCACCACCACCACCACCATCACCACAATCACCACAATCACCACCACCACCACTACACCACCACCATCACCATCATACCACCACCACCGCCACCGCCACAGCCACCACCACCACTGCCACCGTCACCACCACCACTATCACCACCACCACCACTGCCATCACCACCACCACTGCCACCATCACCACCATCACTGCCACTACTACCACCACTGCTACTACTACCACCACTGCCACTACTACCACCACTGCCACTACTACCACCACTGCCACTACTACCACCACTGCCACTACCACCACCACTGCCACTACTACCACCACTGCCACTACCACCACCACTGCCACTACTACCACCACTGCCACTACTACCACCACTGCCACTACTACCACCACTGCCACTACTACCACCACTGCCACTACCACCACCACTGCCACTACTACCACCACTGCCACTACTACCATCACTGCCACTACTACCACCACTGCCACTACCACCACCACTGCCACTACTACCACCACTGCCACTACTACCATCACTGCCACTACTACCATCACTGCCACTACTACCACCACTGCCACTACCACCACCACTGCCACTACTACCACCACTGCCACTACTACCATCACTGCCACTACTACCACCACTGCCACTACCATCACCATCGTCAAATCACATCATTAAGATATGTTCATATAAGTATGGCTTTGCACACATGAATGAGCATTTTCACTTCTCAGTATTCTGAGTATTCTTCTACAGGAGTAAACTCCATTAGTTCTATGGCCATGCGTTCCAGCTGAGGAGGTTAATACTGTGTGACAGCCGCCATATTATGCCATAACTATAAAACGCAGATAGCCGTTGTAACATGCTAATAAAAGGAATGAGCAAACAAGATCATGGGCATTTTGATTCGTTGTATATCCTTCTATCGCAAAATATGACACAATAGCACACACCAATTGTTAAATGATTAAATTAGATTAGACTCTATGTTTCTATTTTGAGTTATATCTTGCAATCACAGAGAAAATGTGTCACCCGTTTTATTTCATCCTGAGCCTTATCACCACTTGAACGATGGACTGGGTGTGAGTTGTCGATGCTGTGATATTCGTTCCAGCTTCTCCATACATCCCTCATTTCTGTATTGCGTCAACGAAATCTCTTTTTGTTGCCGCAGAGCGTGCTAAAATGATACTTAGAAGGTATGTATGTATGTATGTTAATAGATTTCCATAGCGCCAATTTCAAAACACTGCTCAAAGGCGCTGCACATAGTCAGTGAGAGAATAGACAAGTTGTCATTTTCTTCTTGAATGCATAGAGAGAGTCTGACTGTCGGATGTCAAGCGGAAAACCATTCCACAGTCTTGCTGCTAAGCACTGGAACGCCCTGTCCCCCACGGTCTTGCATATGCTCGGAGGGCAGACCAGCAACTCCTTTTTGGACGACCGGAGGCAGCGCCCTGGATGATGCTCTCTCAAGAGGTCAGAGAGATAGCTTGACATAGAGGCCTTGTCCCGTATATACCTGTAAGCGAGGGTGCATAACTTGAGCTGAGTTCTCTTTTCCAGCCGCAACCAGTGCAGATCCCGCACGACTGGGGTGATATGCTGCCTTTGCGTTACCTTCTTGATCAACCTAGCAGCAGATATTTGCACTCTCGAAGGCGATCAGTTGACTTTTTCGGGAGCCCGTAGAGCAGGGAGTTGCTGTAGTCAAGACGAGAAATGACGAGTGCATGGACTACTCTTTTCATTCCATCTTCATCTAGGAATCGACGATTCTTGCTGATGCAATAAAGATGGTAATAACAGGATCTGCACACTGCCGTGATGTTGGCAGTAAGGTCAAGATGTCTGTCGATAATCACTCCCAGGTTTTTAACAGATTCCTTTGTGGGCACAGATGTGGCGCCGACTGTTACATTTACTGATGCCAAGCCTGCAAGGATGGTAGGGGATCCACCGAGCAGAACATCTGTCTTGTCGTCGTTCAGCTGGAGGAAGTTCGTTTTCATCCACTGCCTGATCTCACGATTCAAGCTCCCCTTGTCCTGTCAACACGTCTGCAGGTGTAACAGAGATGTATAGTTGGTCTTCGTCTGCAAAGGAATGGTAGGAATCGGCATGCTTCCGCAGAACATCATCAAAAGGTCTCGTAAGTGTTTTCCACCAGGATGTCAACCATTTACATTAGTTATCATCTAACTTTTTGTATTATTTATGATATTCTTTTCGTTTAGCAGCCTCTGTTCTTGAGGCCAGCTGGCGGAGGTGAGCCAACACTCTCTCCACAGGCACCAAGGTCAAGGCTGTGGCGGCGTCCACGCTCAGACCGCAGCCGTAGGCAGGACACATCAGCTTGGAGGCGCCGTCCTGGATTCGCTTTAGCAGGTGTTCCCTCCAGCACGCGTCGCAGTACCAGTGTCCGCAGAACAGCCTGGTACCTGGTGCTCCACCCTGACTGTAGTCAACGTCTTCGTAGCAATTATGGCATACTTTGCATGTGGACAACTCGTCTTGGGGAGTGTCGCTCATTTGGCCTAGAGCTTCTGCGAGGAGACCCTCGTTTGCATACATAGCCTCCACTCGTTGTTTCGCGGGAGTAAGTTCAGCAGATGTGTGGGTAAAGTCCGTTTCGGTCTGAACATATTTCTTGACGAAGCTCTCCACAGGAAGCGAACTGATAAAGCGTAGGGTCTTGTCAATGACGTCCTGTACGGAACAGGACTCGTAGTCCAAGATGGTCT